>CM067501.1:28601669-28833247 GCA_034509495.1 Acestrorhynchus altus | reverse complement strand
TATATATATATATATATATATATATATATATATATATATATATATACTCACAGATTAATTTTACTGTGGTTTAACCACTGGTGCCCAACAGTGCTGAATGTGAGATTCAGCAGTTTTTCTGAGGCTGCACTACTCACCTGCATTTAGCATTTAGATATCACAGCACTAAACTTAATTACCACTGTCTGGTGTGGGCAGCACCACCTCAGCAAAGGTGCTCTGTTCTGCAGCCTATCTGTATGCACCCTGCTATAACAATAGAAGCTCAAGGGCATGTTTGGACGGTCCTGTGTCATTAATAAGATATGCATAATTCAGAATGAAAACAACATATTCAGAAACACTGATATAGACAATGTTGCCCTTTTACATTTGGTATATTATTTTTCACTACAAATCTGGAACTTCATACTATCTATATTCCAATACATCTATGTGAACTGGACTAAATGATAGAGAGAGAGANGCATGAACTGTACGTTTGGAAAACAAATGAAAACGTCTACATATATACTACAGGACTACATATATATATATATATATATATATATATATATATATATATATATATATATATATATATATATATATATATATATATACTCACAGAGCAGCTAAGTCAGTCAATTGTGACAATATGGACCAGAAGATTCACTTGTTCAATTCAACCATCAGAATGTATAAAACAAATTTGACCTCAGTGAGACGGACTAGTTTCTATGACGTCTGATTTCTTGTGAGTTTTAGCACAAGAGTCTGTAGAGTTTATTCTCTTGACAAAGCTGATGACAGAATTCAACTAAGAATGGCCAGTCTGTTCAGAGCTGAAAAAAAGGCTACTTGAGAACCATAGAACTGCAATGAGCAGGGAAGCATGTCAGTATGCACAACAAATCAAACAACCTCTGCTACAACAGCACAAGACTGTGCCAGATTACACTTCAATCAGTATAAGCATTGGCACCAACAGTAAGAATCCATGGACCCAACCTACATTTTGTCAAAAGTCTAGGATGATTTCTTGACACATTCTGGCCTGTTAATGCTAGTCAATCAAACATTCCACAGCCTATTTAAATACTGTTGCTGACCATGAGCATCCCATTATGACCACAATTCATGGCCATCTTCTAATGGTTACTTCTAACATGATAATGCACTATATCACAAATTCAAACGTTCCTCATTTCATTATCTAGACAATGTGTTCAGTGGCCTTCCAGTCACCCAATTTAATCTGAGAAAACATCTTTAGATTTTGTAGAGAAGGAGGATTGCTCCTGAAAAATCCATATGAACTACACAACGCAATCATTACATGGACAAGAATATTACCATTACATGGACATACTATTTTTTGTTTGTTTGTTTGTAAGAAATAGTTTATTTTTTAGCAGATAACATGAATGTAATACTCTCAATGCCATCGTATTATGCATATGTATTGAACAGTTTTGTAAAAATCTTTAAAAAGTAACATAATTCAGATGATTATTGGCACATTTTTAAGCTACAAACATTTACACTGACTGTAACAACCATGGAGAAGTGTCCGAAAGCTTGGATCAGAGATGAATCAAAGACAAAATAACCCAAAACATTTTTTGATTTCTCTTTTCTGACTGAAAATAAATATGAGATTTAAATGAGATATTTTAAGATTTTAAGAGTAAATTAAATGGTAGTATGTCTAGTAGAAAAATTAGACATAAAGGGAAATGCTTGGATCAGGTCGGAAAAGAAAGTACCATTATCACAAGACACTACTAGACAAACCACATTAAGAAATAAACATTTTAATCTATAGCCTAGATATGAATACATACATATTTCATTAAATAATATGTCATTACAGTACTTGTGTAAAAACATATTGTATTCACCTCTAGTGTTGCACCTTACGTTCCTCAGAACATTAGCTTAGAATGAAACCCATCGCTCACAGCATAACACTAAGGTTCAATTTTTATATTTGAGCATGCAGAAAGGATAGCATGACAAAGTAAGAAGCTGTGTGTACTAAGAAAAAGATCAAAGACTTGTTTTTCTTGCCCTAGTTGGAAAAAGAAATCTGAGCCCAATGAGAAAGAGCAAAGGACAGTTCTCCAAGGCCTGCCAGCAGTCATGTGACCCCCTGGTGGGTATTACCTATCTATGTGGTGGCTGACTGCCTGTTTTAAAGCAGCCACTGCCATGTCTGTATCCAGCAGGTGCAAGCGCTGGTAGGCAGTGTTACTGATGGCATACCCGTCTGCTGAGGGGAAATCCTGCACGTTGGCCTGCTTCTGGAAGTAAGCGACAAAAAATGCATCTATGTAGTTATTGTTCATTTATTTAAACAATAAAAATTACAATCAGTAATTTTAAGTAATTCTAAAAGCATCTTGTAATTTGTTTAGCATCTCACTATAAGAACCAACTTGTGTGACAGACCATGAAAATACCTATGGCACCATGTCTAGCAGCAAAGTGACAGACCAATCATAGCAGAGATGCAGGAGCACCTCCCTTCTATATAAACAGATGCAGCTTGCAAACTCTTTCATCTTCCATTCTCACTCCCTGTGGAGACCATTCCTTCATTCGTACCTGTCCTTTGTCTGTGATTTTTTTTTCATTTAACTGTTTTTCATCCCCAAATGTCTTTCCTTGTTTGGATTATGGCTTCTCTTTATGTCACTCATCCCTGCATGGTGGCTTGTGATACCCTGGTTGCTGTGCAGATTCCTTGTCTGCTCTGCACATTATGCACAAATGTTCCCCATCAGCAATGCTAATCCCCTTCTCTCTTTGGTGGAGACACCACCCTTATGGGCAGCTGTGAGGTTCCATATTGCTTGGGCCACTGCCCAGGGTACCGAAGAGGAGGGGCTCAGCTGCAACCCAGGTATTTCAATCTGTGGGAGGAGATGTCCTTTGTATTGGACCTGCTTCACACCTTGTCAGTGGTGAGTGAAAGAGCTGTGGGCTGAATTCCAAGAAGCCTATTCAAGCACCCAGGACCACACACTGTAACACCACTATTTGTATACTAGGGTCAGTTTCACTCATTCACTCATAACCCCAATTTCAACCATTCATTTATGATTGGCCCAGGAGTGGGCACCTGTTCCCTTCAGCTGCAAATGAATGGCAGATGTCCCCAACTGGTCCTTGCCTGTGCTGAAGCCTCACACACATGTTCTGTTCATCCATGGTTCCATTCAAACATCTTTAAAAAAATGCAATAAAACCATCAGTTTCCAGTGGTGTTATGACTAATATGTGGTGGGGGATCCAGCTCATGTACTAGAGGCAGAAATATTTAACATAAGTGGGCTATTCAGGTTGTACTGCCAAAGGAGAACCTGAAAAGTTTTTACTCCCAGTTATTCCTCATCCAAAAGAAAGACAAAATATATTCCACATGGATCTAGGTGTCCTCAATAAACACTTCAGACAGTACATGTCCAGAATATTAATGCCATAGATTGTAGCTCCATTTGTCCAGTTGACTAAAAGTGCATTTAACTTCACAGGCTTTAAACCAGATTGTAGAAAATGTCTGAGGCTGCATTTATAAGAGTGGCTGAAAAGATTCTCACTGACCCATTTGTGCTCTGCACCAGACCCACTATGGGGAGTGGGCTTGAGAATTTCAGTTATCTCCTTTGCTCCCCTTATGTAATACAGAAGGAAAAAGAGATAGAAATACTGGTGTACTACATCTCCATACTGGTTATTAGTTTAATTTGTGCAAGAACAGTTACATTCCTAGGCAGGAAATAACATTTCAGGGTCTGAAATTAAACTTAAGTCTGTTGGTTGTGCATGCTGTGAATAGAACCTGGCCACATCCCCTTCACTCTCAGCATATAAACCTCCTACAGCCACTAACTAATTTCCTTAACACTTCTGTTGTGTGCTCACTTGATCAACCAGCACTACAAATCTTTTTTTTCTACAGTGCTTTTTACAATTGATGTCACAAAGGAGCAAGCCAAAGTGTGACAAAGGCAAGAAAAAAAAACTCCCTCAGAGCTGGACTAAGAAACCTTCTTTGGAATACTGCACGAGTGTTGTTCACATATCCCTTATACAGAGACTGGATGTTATACCCATACTTGGTTTAAGAGATTTTAGACAAATACAGCAGAATGGCACATACACTTTCCTCTCTTCTCACTGATAAACAGTGATTCTCACACTTGAGATCTCCACTGTTTACATTCCTAACTCTGAGTCTCATACCAGCCACTGTTAGCATGAGTATCCTCCTGGTTCCCCTATGCTGGAAGGGGGAACCTTGATTAACACTATAATCCATTATTCATCTCCTACCACAGGAGTCTTGGCCCCTCCTGTTGCATGGACTTACTAATTCTTCACCCACATCCCAAAGGTCTGATTCTGTGGGTGTGGCCTGTGACTGCTATGTACTATGAATTTAGCTTTGGACATAATCAGAACAATTAAAAGTGGAGGAGAAGCTTTGAAGCGCTCAGTGTGTGAGTGTGGTATGTTTTGAGTGCAAATGGGTTATTGGCCTTTTTATGGTTGACCTACTTTTCTTTCTATAGCATTTCTTAGTTGTCATACAGGTTTCAATATCACCTTGTGGGTAAACTGACTTTGGTTTGTCTGCACCTAATCTTGAACATTTAGTCTTTCTTTCACTCAAGACATCTCTTTCCCAGCCACCTTTTTTTTAGTGACATTTGAGCATAGAAAGCAATAGTCTCTTCAGGTCATTTCACATTAGTTTCAACTAAGCAAGTTGATTAACTACATACTTTCTCCTTTCATCCAGCTTGCATGCACACAATGTGCATGTGTAAGTCATGTTACACCCTAAGCCTGCTTTTGTGATCAAGGTTAACACTCTTTATATTTGTTCTCCTTTACTAACTTATAATGGTCCATGTACTAAAATCATCACATAATGTAATTAGAATTTTGCACATAATGTAATAAGTAATTATTATATAATAAACATAATAACAATAAAATTAATAATTGTAATAACTAGAACATAATGAAATTAACTGGCCATTTAAAGTCAATTTAAATAATAAATAAATTAATTTAATTAATAAATTAATAAATAAATTAATTTAAATATTTTGTGGGGGGGTTTTGTCTTTCATTTTAACTATGTGTAAACTTACAGGCTTAATAAAAGTGAAAACTAGAGTAAAACTACAGTTTTTCTCTGTCACTTTGGTGCATTTCTCAAATCAATACTGAGTTTCTCCACATTATCTAGTAACTTGTGCACATGATTAAAGACATTTTATTACTGCTTCCTGTATTATCACTTTTGTCATCACTGTATTATACTGTATTACGTATTAAATTAACTGTCTGTCATTTAATATTACAAGTTACATCTAGTTTTTTTGGAGCCTATGACTTTCCACCCTCCTCATCATGCTAACCCTAACCCTAATCCTTTTTCTTCTGAGGAGGTTTGGGGGCTGCATTGCTTGTGCCCTGTATGCATATTACATGTGTATACTGAACACATTAAGGGCTCATTCTACAAGAAATGGCTACTCCTTGGGCTCTTTTAAAAGGGGTGTTTTTTGGTAGGAGATATCTGTGCTGCCACATGCTGGCTTTGCCACACATATTTATCTGATTTTATCACTTGGATGTACTCTTTGTATAGGGAATGGGAGCTCCCACATCTCTGCTGTGATAGGTCTGTTAGCTATCTGCCAAACCTGTTGCCAAAGCTTTCATGGTCAGTCAGGAAGGGGGGGGGGGGGTTCTTACCTCATATAGTCCATGGCTCACCTCGTCCTGTCTGTGGATCTCTGCCTGAGCCAGTGTTTCAGCCAGCTGTGTCAGATCCTGCTCCCGAAACACCAAACCAGGTGGCTCCCAGCCATCTCGAAAACGCAGTGTGTGTGGGGGGAAGTAATGGTCCTTAGGCCACTCCAGTCTATGATCAAAGGTGACATTTTGAAGTGAAGCTTTGAGAAGATATATCATGTTCAAACTACAGTTTCACAAAGTATAAATCATAAGCAGTAAAACAACTATGGCATTGTAACAGCTCTAGTTAAAAGATGCCTAAGATGGCGCCGCCAATGTGGCAGCCTGTTGCAGTAGCTCCTGCTCACTTCTAACTTTAACCCTCTTTTTCTCCTACTTAAGTTCACTGTTTTGTGAGGTGTCAATTATTGTCTTCATCTAAAATGGACACCAAACTTGTGGCACTTGATTTGGTTTTTTCTTTGTTTACGACCACAATGCATATTCTTTACAGCTGTTAACACACAGCAACACAGCTGTGCTGTTGCAAGCACGGCACAACATCTCCCACAAGCTGAGGAAAAGGAGGTGCGGGAGTTATGACAGAAGGAGGTGTTACAAGCCTGTTCAAGCCTGACCTGTTGTTATGGGGAAGGTGAGGTCACTTGTCATTAGTTGAGCTCATGGCATTAACATGGCATCAATGTGAATACCGTAGTGAAGCATGGTGTTTATGGAGACATGTCTAACTGCACTAACCAGAAATATTTGTGATGGCTTTCACCTCAATCGGGTGGAACAATAAGAAGGAAGGAGGCAGACTGGCAGTATATGTGAATGAGAGGTGTAACTCTGGGCACATCACTTCTAAGGAAAAAATCTGCTGAAAGAACAATGAACCATTGGCATGAGACCATATTATCTCCTGAGGGAATTTTCGCATGTTATTACAATAGCTGCATATGTTCCCCCTCCTGTTAACGCTGATGATGATTATAGTGCCTTGCTATCCCTTGCTATGCCTTTGCTGCTGTACCATGAATTTCTCCACTTTGAGACTAACAAAAAATATCTTATCTTATTGTAAAACAAACACAACATTGAAAACACAGGAGTACAATTCAATATTTTTCATTTTACACAAATGCTTATGTGTAAATGTAATTGTTGTTTTTTTTTTTGTTTTTTTTTTTACAACTTTTAACAGTACCTGCATTTGGTCCAGCCATCTCCCAGAGTGACCCACAGGTGGCGCTCTTCTGGGGTACCAGCTGAGTGAAGGAAGTCTATGGCCTCTTTGGTAAGGAGGGGAACTGTGACACTCTTCACTAAGTCCACTCCTCCTGATGTATGAATGACCTATCACAGCCAAAATAGCAACTCCACTCAGACCATGTCAGAATATTTCAATTACATTTTGAGAACTGACACCTAAACCATAAACATTTGTTTGAAATCTAAACATAAATGTTATACAACAAATCAATTCCTTCTGGTGATGAATTAGGTTACACTGACAAATAAAAAAAAATCCAAAATTTATTTTCTGATTTCTAATTCTAAAGGAATTCTAACTTGTTTTGGATCATATTTAGAAAAGCTATGTTTCAGTTTTAATAAACTTTTAGAAAGTTATCCTCAACTGAGAAAGCCTTCTAGATCATGGCTGACAGCCAACAGATAGTTAGTTAATTAAATTTGTATAGTCAAATGTTCTTACTATTATGTTACTATAACTATAATGACTAAGTTTAATTGTAATTAAGAATTACCAATATGTAATGATGTAATTATGAACACCAATTATGAACACACCAATATGGAAACCTTAAATGTACAAAAATCCACTCAGACCAGCATGACAGAGAAAAATATAATTTACTTTAAAGTCACAAATGCAATAAAAAATATAAAATGCAAATATTTTAAATGCAGTAATCTCTCATTGTTTATTACAGCACACACAGGCTTAACCAATGAAAACCCTCACCCACCATTTTGAGTGGTGTAAAGAGGAAATGAACCAGATCAACAGCACTTGGGTTTTGAATGTGGTTCTTCAACTTTCCCTGGGATTGCAAGAAAATGCAACAGTATCACATAAACATCCCATAGCTTACAATAAAAAGCTGCATACTTGCAACATAGATGTCAACGAATACATATACTACTTGTTACATTGCATCTTTACATTTAGTGTAAATAATGAATGTGCTATACACTGAAAAGGAAGAAGGAAAAGAAGAACACAGGAAAAGGCAACGTATCCATCACTACCTAGTTGTCTGATGAACAAAATCCTCACCAGCAAGTTGAAGGCATGCTTAAATTTCTGAAAGCAGTCCACAAACTCCTCCTGTCCTGGCGGCTTCGCTCGCAGAGTTAACACTCCCTCTAGAGGACACAGAAAGAGCTTTGAAAAAAGAAGCTAAAAATGTCTCATTCTTTGTCAAAAGTGAATTTCTGAATCTAATATCCATATCCAACATCCAACAATCTAATGCCACATGGAGAAAAAACTAAAGAGCCTGATATAAATGAATCAAACTTTGACACAAGTTTCATTATAGTTACTAATGTTTCACCTTTACACACACAGGGAGTTTATTTCTTCTTCTTTTTGTTTACTCACAGTGATGATATCTGCTGACATGACAGTTGTGTTCAGCTCTTTTAGCAATTCTAGTCAAAGATGCATGAGTGACCAAATTCTAAGCACTGACGTTACAAGAACTAATGGAAGAACACTGCACAAAGTACATTTTAAATTAGGAGCTTATATTTAATCATAAATGATAACAATCCAATTATTAGAAGGTAAAAACATGCTACAGCAGGCAATGTGAGGTTATATTGTACTGGCATCTGTACAGTGCACCAGTGTTGTTTGACAGAGAACAGTCTGCACAGCAGGTGATTGACTGTTTTTCATTAAATGTTGCTCTCACACAGTGTAATAAAACAGCATGAATCTGTGCCCACCTCCTGACCCCTTCTTTTTGCTCTTTTTTGATTTCTTCCTCTTGGATAGTTCAGCAAATGCCTCTGCAGCTTTTTGCAGTTTGGTGACAAAGTACTCAATGTCATCCAGAATGTGGTTGAGGATTTGCTGTGAAAAGAGTACAGCTATAAATGTACACACTGTAACTGACAATTAAATAAACTCTAATGACCAAAGAAAATTCTGAAATGTACATAAAAAAACAAATTTTCAGTCCATATGTGACATTTTGTATTATTGGAATGCTAAATTTCTTCTCTCACCATATGTCACAACAATATATACAGAAGTGCTGTCTCCCAGCCAATTATGAAAATACATGGAGCTTACAATTTACAAATGGGATTTTGCCACATTTTTTTATAAAGATCACAAGACAGCAAAGCACATCAGGACTTTCAGGTATGACAAAATACACAAAACAACTGAAATACAAACAAGCAATAGTTTACTGTTCTGTAGCCCCAGTTATATGAAACATCACATAGAGAGTTCCACCTATGGGAGCAACTAGAGGGCAAGCCAATATGGCCTCAGATTTTGAGGTGCTAATTTTCATTCTAGCTACTTCACACTAGGCTACAAACTGATCCATCAAGAGGTGGCGGTCCCAGCCTGATAAACCCAACATGACCAAATCTGGCTTGACAGAAAGGAGTCTACTACCCCTACCCCTGTGGGCATGTAGGACATAGTAGTGCTATGTAGTAATGATATGTTTCCCCAGGGAACATATTAATTTCTTGTGCATCATGCAAGGCATGCTTGGTGGATCATTCCACTCAATATTTCAGAGAACCAAGGTTACAGAACATTAAACATGTTCTCTTTCATCATCTCATGTTTGAGATCCACATAAATGAGACAGAGACAATTGATTGCTGTATATAACCACTGGGTCATATAAGCCCACAGGGATAGGAAGCCCTCCCCTGGCTGGCTGGCTGGGCTCCTGTCTGTCAAGTTAGATTTTTTGATGCTTATACAGAGGTCAGTAAAGAACCCCCTCACATTGGGGTTTGAAAAAGACAGACTTTCAGAAACTCTGCTGGAGACTGACAGAAAAATACAGCAGAAACAGAAACAGAGTTTTCAAAAATATCTGGATATCTGTAACTTTTTTAAGTCTTTCTTAAACCTTCATTTAAATTCTAAAATATATATATGTCAGCTAGTCAGACCTGGGTCCCATTTTTAGGTTTGTAGTGTGAGTGGGCTACTTAGTGACCCAGAAAACAGAATCAATTTCACTTCAGTAAGCAAAATAAAATTTAAGTGGTACCTTGGACCATGCAGTTATCTGTTTGAAGGTTTGCCATGCACAAATCTGTATGTCATTTATGCTTAAAGTAAATGTATATTTTTTTTATTTGTTCCACTGAGCACATATCTAAACTGAAAATATTAATATTTTGTACAAATAGTAGATTTTTCTATTGTATTGTAAATAGTACAAAAATATATACCAACAAGATAATGGCAATGGCCATTTTACAATTGTCTTTATTTCTCAATATAAAAACAAGGTACATTTATAGTTCCTCCTCATACAAAAGCATCACTCCACTTCTGCACTTGAAAGCAGAATTACAATGAAATGTGTTTAATTTAGTACTTAAAAATGTGTAAAAAAAAAAAAAAAACCTGTGTAATTCTGAAATGAACCATGAAAGGCATACCTCTATGGGAATAATACTGTTGCTCTGACACTGAGAGCCTTATTGTGGCTCTGGAGCTAGAACCCACGGTTCCAAACTGTCTTTTAAGAGACAATTGAAGAATAATAAACTAACGTGGAATACACTGGGCATCATTGGGCATTTTTCACAGGTTTTTTTTTTTTTTATCCCAATTCTATGGTAACTATGTTGTCTGACTAGGCCTTTTAAAAGCCTTTCTTTCTTTCAGCATGCAATCAAATATGAAGAAGCTTATCCAAGACTGCGTTTTCCATTAGCCACTGGAAGCTAGAAGGAGCTTCACTAATGTCCTGTGGCATACACTGAAACTAGACAAATCCTATGAGGCATATTAGTAGTCTTTTTTTCATTACCATAGCCAATGCAATCTGGTATTATCCACTTCTTACATTAAGCACAAAAAAATCCCAGGCAGTCCAATACACTGTCAATCTAGGGGCAGAAAGACAATGCCAGCCACCTTTTTTGGTGTACAACCATCTTGCATGAGGTTGTCTGGGCCTACAATATAGTCTGCCCACATTGCCATGTAGCCCTCCACTGGCACACCATGCAGCTTGCACCTCCTGGTCAGGAAACATGGGATGCAGATACCCAAACTGGTACTTAAATGGGGACATCCCAATAGTGGAGTGCCAGAGTATGTTATGGGCATACTCTGCTCACAACAGGTGATCCGCCCATGTGACCAGACTAAAGTGACTGTAAAGGGACTGTTCACAAGTCCCAGTTCACCCATTCGATGGGAATGATACCTCGATGAGAGGCTGACAGAGGCACCCAGGGAAGCACTTAATTCTTTCCAGAACTGGCTGGCAAACTTGGCATCTCTGCGTGAGGTCAGATCAATGGGAAAACCATGGTGACATGGGCGGTCTCCTTGACAGAAGGAAGTTTGGGCAGCCTGGTGAACTGTGTTGCTTTAGAGAATTTCATGAATTGTCTAAGCCATGGTCTTCTGGTCATGTTAACAATGGTGCTTTGTACTTCTGGTGCGAAATCATAGAAAATAGCTTATTAACCATAAGAGCAACAATTGTTAAATTATATGCCTTTAATAATGCATATATGAATACAAGTGTCCACTGATCTAGCCTTCACCTCTTTTCAAACTGCCGCTATTTCCTGTAGATGCCTGTGCTGACCAGCACTGCACTAGCTATGATGTGGGGAGAGAGCCATCTACCCATTGAGAGAGAGCATGGATAATTTTGCTCTCTTAGACTTCAACTGCCGATGGCAAGCAGCATGACCTGGGACTGGATCCATGGATCATAGTGCTAGCACATCAGACCACTGAGCCCCTCTGAGCCCCAAAGACATTCTGTCTGGTATTACAACACATTACATTTAACATCAAAATTGGCCTTAATTTAAAAATAATTTCACAGAGGTTTAATAGCCTCTTTATTGTGGAGTATACCAATTAAATGTTTATTTCAAATCAACAATTTTTTGAAAACTTAAAAAGTAGACGTTCCTTTAATTCATGACTTTAGACAAACAGTGTCTAAATGTGCCTGAAGTTTATTGAGTTTAGTGTTGGTCTGTACTGGCCCAATTGTTAGATCATATATCTGATTTTCCGCAATGCCTTAATCATCCATTTCTGGGAGTCATAAGAACAAAACTAGTTTTGTATGAGTCAGATGGGCCTCGTTTGATGGTACCCTACACATCTGTTAGTGCATCTGATTTGTGCAGTTAGCATTCTCCTCCAAACACCTTAATCTCTCCAATGATGTGGCATCTGAATTTATGTGTGTCAGAGGAAGCTAGACTTCACACTAGTTTTACACTGGTTTAACCAAAATTCAAGACATACTTTAACATTTTTTTCTTCTTCCCCGTGGCTGACAGAGGTTCTGCACAACAACAAAGAGTGTGGAGACTGGCTGAAAGAAAGTGGAGAAAAACACAACTGGACTCAGATCTCTGTGCTTACCAGACTCTCTTGTCTCAATCTTCAGTGGTAACTACCGCAAAATCATCCTTTTACAAAGAGAGACTGGAAGCATCAGCATCTGATTCACACAAGATCTTTTCCATCTTCTCTTCTCTCTTAAACCCTCCTACCCCCTGCTCCAACTACCTTCACCCTAGAAGATAGTCACCTTCTTTAAAGAGAAGATTGACAAGATCTGCCAATCCTTTCTACACACATCCTCTCCTCTTAATCTTCTCACATCTAACAATCCAACCACATGTCCTCTAGACCCTATCCCTTCCTCACTATTTCAGACAATTGTTCCAGAACTTCTTCCTTTCTTTACTTTCATCATAAACAGCTCATTGACATCAGGTCATGTTCCAGCTTCCTCCAAGGTTACCAGAGTGGTCCCAATCTAGATAGCACAAACATTATCAACTATAGACCAGTATCTCTTCTTTCTTTTCTCTCAAAATCTCCTTCAATGTTTAATCTATAATCAGCTATCGTGCTTTCTCAACCAGAACAATTTACAGGACTCAAACCAGCACACTCAACAGAGAATGCTCTTATTGCTGTCACTGAATAACTCCACGCTGCAAGATAAGCTAAATTGTCATCTGTCATTTTCCTTGACCTCTCTGCTGCCTTTGACACAGTAGACCACAGGATCCTCTTCTCAGTCCTCAGTAGCCTTGGAATCACTGGTTCTGAATTGCGATGGTTTACATCATAACTAGAAGAGCGGTCTTACCAGGTAACATGCCAGGGTGCCACCTCTACTCCATGTAGACTCTCCACTGGTGTTCCACAAGTCTCAGTCCTTGGTCCTCTTCTCTTTTCCCTCTACACCACCTCTCCTGGTAAAGTAATATCTTCTCATGGGTACATTCTTCCCACTGCTATGCTGATGACATCCAACTGCTCTTTCACACCTTCCGACACCCAGGTCTCATCCCATATCTCAGCTTACCTCTGTGATTTCTCATCATGGATAGCCCATCACCTCAAACTCAACCCCAGTATTACTGACCTGCTATTAATTCCTGGAACCACTGGTCCTCATCCTGATCTCACCATTCTCCTTGAGAACTCACTGGTCACTCCATCTGCAGAAGCACAGAGCCTTGGTGTAGTTGTGGATGACCAGTTATCCTTCTCGGCTCATGTTGCAAACCTGACTTGGTCATGCAGATTTCTCCTTTACAACATCAGGAGAATTCAAGAGTCTTGTTCAGTCTCTTGTCATTTCAAGACTAGACAACTGCAACTCCTTTCTAGCTGGTCTTCCTATGCAGACCATCAGCCCCTTGCAACTCCAGAATGCAGTGGCACAGCTTGTCTTCAACGTCTCCAAATTCAGTCATATAACACTGCATTCCCTTCATAGGCTTCCTGTAGCTGCCTGCATCAGATTCAAAACCTGGATGCTGGCCTATAAAGCCAAAAATGGACCAGCACCTCCATACATGATGGCAATGGTCAAAACTCGAGCTGTACCAAGAGCCCTTCAAGCATAAAGTACAGCTTGGCTTGACCCACAATGCCTCAAATTGCAAGGAAAACATGCATTCAGACTCTTTTCTCTTCTGGCACCAAAATGGTGGAACGAACTTCCCCTGGGGGTCCGAACAGGGTCACTCGCTGTCTTCAAACACAGACTGAAGACCAATCACTTTCAAGAGCATTTAACTCCATAAAGATTTATGCCGAATCTTGTTAGTCAAACAATCTGACAATTGTTTTTTACAGCATCTAAATGTGAGGGAACTCTGGATTCTAGCCTCGTCTACTAACTAAGGATATCTAAGTGAACAGCAAAGCACTTTTGTAAGTCGCTCTGGATAATGCTAAATTATTTGGATTTGCTAAATGCCGTAAATGTAAATGTATCAGGAAAATGTGTGGGTCTGCTAACGTTAGTGCTACTGGAATATCCTATTATTGTGGGCATACATGAAGCCCACAATGGGCTGCAGAGAACTTTCTTCTTTGTTTTGTTTGCTTTTTCTTTGTTTTCAATAGAATTTAAGATCATTTCAATTTTAAGAAAAAAAACCTTTTAGAAATGATTGTGTGAGCTGATTTTTTTTTCCATTTTGGAAAAGAAATGTGGATTTTAGTGGACACTGCCTCATTACCTTTAGTGATTAGAGTAGTTTCTTGATTTCAGTGTGCCTGCTAAGATGTTTTTTAAATTACATTGCTTTTCGTGGCAATGCTTTCTTGAAAGGTGTGGAAAATAACTGTAGACACTTAGTAGTGTGTAGACACTACTACATGGTGTTGCATGTCACTTAATTACAAGGACAATATATAACTTTCAACTTCTCACATCTTGAAGTAAATGCCATCTAAGAGGACAGCATCTAGAAGTACAAGTAATATCAATTCCCTGTAACCTCATGAATATAAGCAGCCTATTTTACATTGTAATTTAAAGATCCATAAAAACATACATTACAGTGAGTTTTATGTGGCTTCCATCATCTTTGATTTAAACGCCAAGCAAGCCAAATTAATTTATGAAGCTAATTTTCTAGCATGAGGAAAGTCGAGGTGTTACCATTTGTCACTGAATGAGTGGTAGCTGTAACATGATTATAGTTATGATTATAGAGTAATGCAAAAAAATAAAAATAAATAAAAAATAGACCTTGAGACAGTACATCTTAATGTAACTCTCAGTGAGTATCAATTAAACATCACAACAAAAGCACATTTTAATACCATAAGCAAGAAAGGAAGAACAGGAGAAAAAAAGAAAAAAAACCTCTAACCACCTTTGAACATTCATAAACTTTATGAAGAGTTGTATATGAAGTATATATGCTATGAATGTGTTATTTAGACAACTTCAAATAAATAGCACTTCAAATAAAGTTTTACCAACAAGGTCAGGTGTAAAACTCACATGACTCACTTGTTGGTAATAGTTTATTTGAGGGGTGGGGTGCTTCAGCAAGAGTTCAAACTAAATAATTTGCTTTATTCATACTGTGACCATCTGATTGTTATTTACTGGAGTTCTTTGTAAGGATAGTGGTAATCTGTGGAGTTAGTAAAAGCTGAGAGTGACAGGCTAATGGTTCTCACCACATCTCTGTCTACTCGTGCTGCAGTCATCTCTGGGGATTCATCCTGTTCACTGTACACTCTCTGTTTATCATCTGTGCAGGCAAAAAACATATACTACCTTATTCAATGTCTGAATGAACTGCACTGTATATGATATTTATACTAATATACATTGAACTCACAGTCTTGCTGCTCATTGGCCCACGCTGACCAAGCAGCCACTCTGCTCTTCACATCTACTTGACTGACAGTGGTCGGGGGCTCGGGGGCAGGAGCCCCGGGAGGTGGTGGAATAGCTCCATCACTTTTCAGAATCATTCTAAGACAGACAAGGATAGAGAGCTAGTTGCCATGACAACTATGAACATGGAAATACAGATCAAATCTATAGATTGAAGCTTCTGCTTTGTGTCATTATAAAAAAAGTATGGTATAGCTAGTTTACCCTTTAACAGATGTTCTGTCTACACAAAGCCAGAATAACATACACATGGAAGACAGAGTAACACATTAAATAATTTTAGTATACCATTAACAGAAACTGTAGCTTACTTCAAGGTCTCTGGTCTCTTTTTGACTTTTCCTCCCTTGTAGTCACTGATGGCACTATCAATATCTGCATGTATCAAATTTGCCTGTTGAAAGACACAAAACTAATTGAAACAAAACACACTACAATGAGTTAAAATTAACCTTTGAACAGGTTTAATAGAATTAGTATCTCAAAATTATAAATAGTAAATAAAGTTTACCTAAACTTATTTTTCTGCAGTAAAAGACACTCATAGAACTGAAACAGATTTTTTACATTACTCTGTTCACACACTCCAAATTAAACATTACTTTGTCAAGTTTGGATTTGTGTGCTACCAACCTTGATGTCATCACACTGGAAGAGGTGCAGGTCTGGTTTACCTTGCCCAGACTCCTTACACATCATTGCCAGGATGGAGTCATAATTACAAGAGTTCATGATGGCCTGGCAGTGCTGCACCGTGCCCAAGGGGAAGTTTTCTAGTTCATTCTGAGGACAAGAAAACATTTCTTCAAACATAAACACTAATCTTCACATATACTTCACAACTACAGACTCAACATCAAGGTTCCACCAGTATGTTCAAATCAAATAAAATCAAATCAAAATTTATTTTATAGCACTCTTCACAACTGAAGTTGTCACAGAGCAGCTTCACAGCAATAAAATTATGAATGAATAAATAAATAAAAAGGTTAAAACAGGAACAAAGTATAAATGACAGATCCCCCTAGTAAGCAAGCCAAATGGCGACAGTGGCACGGAAAAACTCCCTCAGCTGGAGGAAGAAACCAGAGGAACCAGGCTCATAAGGGGAGGACCCATCCTCCTCTGGTCAAATTACTTATACATAGTTAGGGGACACTGGACCCCTACATCTCTGTTCTATTACTCAGGTATACTGAAGTAATGTTAGTATGTTAATCACATTAATATTTTAATAAGTATAATCAAACCTCTCTCAGCGTTTATCATCTTTTAGTTTAGGTCACATACCTAAAGCTTTTAAAGTAGCAGTTATTAAACCACTGATCAAAAAAGCAAATCTGGATCAGAGTGTACTGGATAATTACAGACCTATTTCTAATCTACCATTTATTTCTAAGATTTTAGAAAAAGCTGTGGCCCAACAACTGTGCAGATACCTGCACAAGAATCACATATATGAAAAATTCCAATCTGGATTCAGGCCTCATCAATTTCTGAGTACAGAGAGACAGCCATAGTTAGGATTACAAATGATCTTCTTCATGCCTCTGATCAAGGCTGTGTGTCCCTGCTTGTGCTGCTAGATTTAAGTGCAGCATTTGATACAATTGATCACACTATTCTCCCACAAAGATTAGAAAAAGTGGTCTGAATCACAGGGACAGCCCTTTCATGGTTTAGATCTTACTTAACCAATCAGTTTCAATTTGTAAAGGTAAATGGTTTACCTTTCAATACCACAAGGCTCTATTTTAGGACATGGCATGGCATTAACTTCCACTGCTGATGATACTCAATTGTATACATCAGCCAAACCTGATGATAAACCTAGATTAAAGAAAATGGAGGACTGTATAAAAGATGTAAAATCTTGGATGTTGCATAACTTCCTCCTTCTAAATAATAACAAAGCAGAGGTCCTCCTTTTGGGTCCAAAAATTGCAAGAAAAAATGATTTGACAATGCTAAATCAGGCTGATTTCTCAGTTTTACCTGGCTCAGTAGCAAAAAATCTGTCATAACTGATTCAGATTTATTGTTTGACCAACACATAGGTAATATTACTAGGACAGATTTCTTCATCAAGGCTAGATTATTGCAATGCACTTTTGTCAGGTTGCTCAAACAGGAACCTAAATAGACTTCAGTTTGTTCAAAATGCTGCAGTCTGGCTCCAAAACTAAAACTAGAAAATATGACCAAATTGGCTACCGGTCAAATGCTGTATTGATTATAAAATTGTTTTACTTACATATAAAGCCCTACACATGCTTGCTCCCGAATACATGCAAGATCTAATCCACCCTTATGAGCCGTCACAATCACTTAAATCACAGGGTGCTGGCTTGCTACTGGTTCCCAGAATTCAGAAGGCGTCAGCAGGGGGAAGAGCCTTTTCTTACAAAGTCACCCGGCTCTGGAAAAACCTTCCAGATAATGTTCAGGACTCAGACACCGTCTCAATCTTCAGGTCTAGACTGGAAAATTACTTGTTCAGTGTAGCACTTGATCATTAATGTCTTAGCTTTGTTAAAGGGTGCAGATCCAGGAGTTCATGGACACTGGGATTTATGATAAACTGGGATGTTGCTGCTGCTGTCTCCTTCACTCAATCACTCAGATTTGTGATGGTGGAGTGGTTGGAGGCCAAAGTTTCAGGATGCTCCCATGTTTATGTTACCTTCTGGTTCTGTCCTTAGTTAGGCTGTTATAGTCAGATCTGCCAGAGCCACACTGGCAGATGTGGCTCTGTTCCCTATAAATCTAAACATCAAACTAATTACATCTCTGTATCTTTTCTGAATTAATGATGACCCTGATGAAACACTAACCTTGAGCTTCTCTGCCCCATCTGAGAAGGATCCCAAACTCCCCTGCCACAACTTCACATTGGCATCCCACCTTCCAGGTACTGGCCCTGGACTAGTTGCCCACCCGTCATCAGCAAATATGTAGAAATGTACGTAGACCCAAATTGGTTGCTACTGATACTATGTCCACAAGCGAACTGACATCACACAAGTGCATCAGAGTATTAGGATAGATGTGTGGGGGTCTCTTTCAGTGTCTCCTGAATAACTCTGTATAAGTAGTTTGACCAGAGGGTTCCTCCCAAGGTTTCTATATATCAAAAATTTTATTTGATTTGAACTAAGCAACCAGAGAAAACAAAGGGCAAACATGAAGAATGCCTATAGTTCATCTGCACTTCCACCATTGGAAAGATCAAATCATAATCTATGTCCTACTTACTCCCATATACTGACCAGTGGTCTTAAGGCAAATGGTGACAAAATAAACTATCAGGAGATGGCCAGGTAGAGGTAGAGGAGGCTCTGTAGGTCTGCTTTGAGACCACAGACTGGGATATATAGTGTTAATCAGCTGGTGAGGACATTAACAAGAAGACAGACTGCATCACTGACTACATCAACTTCTGCATGGACACTATTGTTCCAGTTAAGGGGGAGCGTTGTTTTCCCAACAACAAGAAGAAAACTGTTAAACAAGAAGAAAAGGGCTTTAAGACTTAAGGAAAAGGTTCTACTAACATCTGTGCAGAAGGAGCTTAAGGTGAAACTGAGGCAGAGTAAGGAGGTCTACAGTAGAAAGCTGGAGGCAAAACTTCAGAACAGCAGCACTGGGAACTGTGAAGGGGACAGTTTGGACACTGCCAATGAGTTGAATTAGTTTTTTTAACAGATTCAGCTAGTCATCACCTATCTCCAGCCCTACCTCCAGTAGCAGTAGCCAAACTTCTTCACCAACGCTGCACTTTTCACACTCCACCCCACCCCCCACCCAAAAGGAAAAGCTGCAGTATTCATGACTGAATTATTTGAAAGCATGGACCAGTTGTAGAAATGTGAAGAAACTTGGACGGTTGATTAATTGCTGACTGATGACAGAAGAATTAGCCAAAACCTATGTCCCTAGCACACAATGCAATGTTGTATCCTGTCTGTCAGACTATGAAATCTTTCTTTTCAGAAGGACAAGAATCTAGGATAGGATAGGATAGGATAGAACTTTATTGATTTATCTGGTCAGTGTTCCTAACCTCTAGTGACTATGCATTCCCACAAAAATCAACCTAAAGATGATTTGGCAGAGCCCTGCTCTTTGCTGCTTAGAGACTTAGGTCTCTATTTGTGGTTTTGAATCAGAGTGACTTTTCCTTACCTTGGTGTCTGGGTCAATGAGGCTGACTGCCTTGTCATCCACCTGCAGTAACACCTCTTGTGTCCACACCTTTCCTTTAGCATCAAGCAAACGAAGCTTACGGATTCCATCTTCTATGGTGATCACGGCATCCTTGCGGTCCATCACAAATGTTGTTAGATGCTGTGAGAATACATGCATAATTATCAAGTGAACAGTAGATGAGGCCTTTCAGTAAACTATAATAAAGTTTAACTTGTAAAAAGCTACGGACTTCATTTCACTAAGCATATGATTTCTGAAGATGGTTGGTTGCACCAGTGCTATTTAGGGGCTTCAAAGGAAAGGGGGTGAATATATATATGCAAATGCCAATTTTCAGTTTTCAGTCAGTCATTAACTTATAGGGTCACAGTTAATCCTGAGCCCACCTGGAGTCATTGGGTGCAAGACAGGGTTATCCTCTGGACAGGGCACCCGTCTATCGCAGGTTAAACAGTCAGTTTTTTATTTCCATTTTTTAATACACATTTTAATACACATATGTTGTGCATCAAATACATTGACATTAAAACATTTAAATACAGGTTGTATTATAACAAAATATGTAACACTTTTGCAAAACACTGTACTTCAGTTAACAGTGTGCTGAGCCTGAACTAGCAATGATAGAGATACTATAGATCATCCCAGTGATGTTAAATTTGTTATTTTATGGTAAAATGCTTCACAATGTTGCTTTAAATAATACAGTATGTTAAAATAAAACATTAAAGCAAATTAAAATAATTTAAAATGCTCTTACTTCCACATTGTACTGTGATGTGTCTGTCATGCTGTCAATGCTGTTTTTAGTGTAGCTCTTCCTTTGCTCTGAGGAAACATGGAAAGACTGTATGTATGATTACTATCACACATCACACAATTACAGCAAAGCTGCCACTGAAACTTTCTTATGGTCAATAAGATCAAAATACCAGTGTCCAATTTCTCAGGTTCAGATAATGCTTTTAAATGAGGAATCATCATTAGCATTGAAATTTGGATCACCACTACACATAAAATTGGAAACAGTTCTCTGCAGGAAAGGTGGCTATTTTGTTTAATGTAAAGTCACACTTGCTGAATAGGAAAAGTTCTTAGGGAGGTTTCACTAGAAAACCAGCAGCTTTGAATTCAGATAGAGACAAGAAGACAGAGACAGATAGAGAGAGAGGTGGAGACAGAGATGCACTTCCTCCTTCACTGCCCAAAATTCAAACACAGGAAATCTTTACACAGAGATTTAATCTGAATTAATTAATTAATCCAGAATTAATTCTGGGAGAGGGGCACTCTGCCCCCCTCACTGCCAAGTATGTGCCTGAGTGTCAGTGGGTAACACCTACCTCACCATACTGCTCACCATTTACAGTAACTCTTACTGTACTTATTCTTTCTATGTATGGAGTATGTAAACAAAGTATATGTACAGTCATGCCAATAAAGCTATTCTGAATTTTGATAAAAGGTGAGTGTGTTGGCTGGAATAAAAGGCAGAGTGAACAGAGAATATATAAAAGGTAAAAGTGGAAAAGAAAGTTTCCTTAATAGCAGAACACACACACTCCTCACACCATGCACCGATGTGCACTACCTTTTTTTTTTTGTTTGGCAGAAGAGCGGAGGAAGTATAGTCCGTCTGTCCCTGGCAGCATGACCAAGTGGAGAGAAGAGCATGAGCGGTGTGGTGAACAATGGAGGAGGAAGTAAATGAGAAACAATAATACAAAGAGTGAAGGGTCTCTGAATAAAGGATACTTCTACAACTAATTTCACATATTTGGAGCCTGAACTATAAATAGACAGTACTATGATCCAATTGTGCATTTTATGAAAATTGGCCAACTCATTAAGATCTTGCCAAGTCTTAGAACTGTTTAAACAATTTGTTTCAGTTTGGCTACATGACTCCATAGTGCCCCCTAAACATTCTAACATTAGTTTTCATTGTGTTTACAACAAACTTTCTCCAGCGTTCAAGAATGTTTGTATGAACAAAGATTTTGTCCTTACACACATTTCCCTATTGGTATAGGGTAATTCCACCCAACAAGATGTTGGCCATTTTCGAAATTGTGCATCTTTTTTACAAAAGAAATTTTTACTCCTCCAACACAATTCATCCTACACGCTTGTAATTTTGGTGTAAATAAACTTCAGACATATGTGATGCTAAATTGAAAAGGAATTGTCATGAGCATTTGGGTTTGACTGAAGGTCAGTTGGATTTGAGTAGAGTTTTTAGAGTAGAAAGGGATAATCCCCAGACAAACCTGATGTTAAACTGCGAAGGAATATTCGATTGGTCAAACGATGTTGCATTGGCAGGCAACTGATTCACATGATACGCAACACTAGATGAAATGGAAACACAGTTGATTACAAATTCATGAAATTTGGTATGAACATGCATGATGTTCTTTAATACGTTTTCACTATTGGTATGGTCGGGAAGTCTGCCATTTTTGCATGTTTCTAATGAACTATGCATTAACTATATTCATGCATGAAATGTATGCATGAACGATTCATCGTACACTCAGCAAAATTTAAAAGGTTTCATAGTGCATGGGCTAAGGTGTGGTTCAGAGTTCCACAGTGCCCCAAACACAGACCATGTTTGGGATAAAGGTGTTCAAAAATGCATTAAATTTAATGTGTTCAAACAGCTCCTGATAAAGTTCAACAATCATAAAAAAAAAATTAATCGGCTCTATAATGCCACCTATACTTAACTAACTCTGGGTGGCCAGACTGTGTGTCTCCACAACAGTTAACGTTAACAGTACAGGGAGGTCTATGGAGAGTCCTAGGACATAAGTTAAAGGTCAAATTAAATTTTTATCTTGCCAAACAACTTATCTTTTGGTTACAACTGCTTTCCCCTGAGGGCTGGGTAGGCCAGTAATTGGGGTATGGCAGACTGATCTTTAGACTAGTAATACTGGGAATGGAGCATTCATAAGAAATAAAATATTCTCCTCTCATCACATTTCTTGACTGTTCCTCTTCTGACAGCAAAATTAACTTTACAACAATTTGGCATAGTCAACAGGACCAGAACATTCCTATCTTCAACTGCTGGTTCAGTAATTGATAATTTCTGAGAAACAAACCTAAGAAAGTAAAGAAGTGCTCAGAGCTTCCTGCTCAGTGGAATTGCTGGTTGCTAGTACTGTTTGCTAAATTAGCTTGGAATAGTTGTTTGCTCTTGCTGAGTTTGCTTGCTGTTTGGGGCAACTTTGGTGCAACTCCTTCTTACACATATTAACCATTTTAGATCACACCTTTCAGACTTTTTCCGCAGATCCCAGAAAGTAGATTAGCTGTTTGCTCCTGCCAGGTTTATTTGCTTTGTTTGGTATAAGTTCTTTATTCTACAAAAACACTGAAAGTACCTGTTTAATCATGACTGGTGCTGGTTTTTTTTTGCTTGCTCAGAGTGGGGCATGTTTTAGTTTAAACCCTTTTTCCACCACCAGTGATATTAATAGTGTTTGTGTTAAGTGTCAGATAATAATCTCTCTGTTGCAAAAGGTGGACAAGTTAGAGGTTTGCATCCAGGATAGAGAGCTAGGTTCTGTAGTAGCAGCCCTAGGTGCCTCAGAGAGAGTCAGCACCCCCTCTACTCCGACTTCACAGTGTTCTCACAGCGGAGAAAGCTAAGGCATAGGCCAAAGCTAACCCACACAAACACCACTCCCCACCTGTTCATGTGTCAGACAGTTTTGCTCCACTTTGAGGAGCCTGTTAAAAGAACTCTTAGGAGATTCTATTGTCCAACATGTGAAACTAGCTCATCCTCTAGGAGAACAAGCCTGATGCAGCGTGGCGCTGAAGCCTACAGCAGACTTGAAGAGATTGAACTGCTGGATGTCTAGGTGGTGTTCAGAAAACAATGTGGGTTTTATAGACAATTAGGGAAAATCAGAGGGCAAGTCTGGCCTTAAAGGTAGGTATGGTGTCCACCCCATGCAGGAGAGTGCTGCCTTACTTTGTGCAGCACAGAACATAGTCTGTTAGTTAGTTGGGAGAGAAAAATTAACAGCTGGTGACAAACCAAAGCCGGGACCAGGCCGCATACAGACAGGCTAAACCGACATTGCTGCAGACGTAGCAGTGTCCAGTGATAATAATTGTAGGAAATTTTAACATTCACTTTGAGAAGGTAGACAATCCATTAAAAAAGACAATCCTGAATGTAACTGGGCCGACACATTATTGTAATCATACTCTGTTCTGACCCTGGGTGTTGGTATAGATAACTTAAAATATTCTTCCACAAAACCTCAGCAATTTCAGATCATTATCTAATTTCTTTTGAGCTACAGCTTGTATTTACTGTACTTACATCCTCTCACTACTTTCTGAAGCATTCAAAAAGATCATCTACAGCCCAACAAATTATTAATAACCAGATTTATCAACCCCAGATTACTCTCCATCAGATCCAGTGTTAGACAGATTTACTGACTGTTTACAGAACAAACTCAGATCAACTTTAGACAGTGTAGGATCACTGGAAGAAGAGAGACAGAAGAAAATCATTCAATATCTTGTCATTCTGTACATGTAATAATCTGACTTGTACCTTAAAACAGCATGAAGATTAGAGCTCTGAGATCTGGAGGACATGCTATAAACCCGTATTTCACTCTTATGGGAAACGTGATCACTTCTCAACAAGATGGACTAGCTCACGGAACAAATGTGGCATCAGAAGAAAAACTGGGAGTACAGAATCATGGCCAACTGCACTAACTCCGGACAGATTTCACCTCAGTCGGCAGACAGGACAGCAAGGAGCGGTAAGAAGAAAAGGAAGCGGATTGGCAGTATTTGTAATAGATGGTGTAATTCTGGCCACATCACTGTCAAAGAACAAATCTGCTGCAAGAACATTGCACTGTTAGCCATTAGCATGAGACCACGCTACCTCTAGAGGGAAGTGTTGCATGTTACTGCGATAATGTCACTTCAAACAGCACCCACAAGACCTCGTCCTTATCGCTGAAGACTTCAATCATGTTTCTCTATCCTCTACTTTGCCCGCATTCCACCTTATGGACCTGGTTTATTCCAAAATAAAGGAGTCATTTAACTCCTTACCGCTCCCTCTGCTTGAAAGATCTGACCATAGTCTCGTTCATCTTCTGCCTGTGTACAAACCCCTCATAAACAGAGAACCAGCAGTGACTCACACAGTGAAGAAATGGTCTAAGGAGTCTGCGGAGGTTCTGCAGAATTGTGATCCTAATGGGGAAGACATTGACAGTCTCACTCACTGCATTACAGATTACGTTAGAGAACACTGTCCCCACTAATACCAATCGATGTTTCTCCAACAATAAGCCATGGATGAATCCTGACAAAAAGGCTCTCTAAAAAGAGCAGAAGAGGGCCTTCAGGTTAGGTGACAAGGATGAGTTGAAAGCCGTGCAAGGAAAATGAGGGAGGGAAAATAACAACTACCCCCATTGGTTCATTGTCTGGCACCTCCAATCTGCCATTCACACACTCTAGCAGGCTTCAGTTTGCTTGCCAGCCTGGGGGTAGATGATGCTGTCATCTACAGTGGGGTGCGAACGTTTGGGCAGCCTCGTTAATTTTATGATTTACCTTTATAAATCATTGATTGTTTGGATCCAATAATATTCAGTTAAATGTATCATATAGGGGACGAACACAGTGATATTTGAGAAGTGAAATGAAGTTTATATGATTTACAGAAAGTGTGCAATAATTGATTAAACAAAATTAGGCAGGTGCATAAATGTGGGCACTGTTGTCATTTTATTGATTTCAAAACCTTTAGAACTAATTATTGGAACTCAAAATCCAGTTTGGTAAGTTCAGTGACCCTTGACCTCCATAGACAGGTGATTCCAATTACGAGAAAGGGTATTTAAGGGGGCAATTGTAAGTTTGTCTCCTCTTTGCATCTTCTCTGAAAAGAAACAAAACAACTTACAAATGACCTGAAAACAAAGATTGTTCACCGTCATGGTTTAGGGGCAGGATACAGAAAGCTATCTCAAAGATTTAAGCTTTCAGTCTCCACTGTGAGAAACATTGTGAGAAAATGGAAGACCTCAGGCACAGTTCAAGTCAAGGCTCGAAGAAAAATCTTGAATAAACAGAAACGAAGGATGTTGAGAACAGTGTCAACCCACAGACCAGCACCAAAGTCCTACAACATCATCTTGCTGCTGATAGAGTCACTGTGCATCATTCAACTATTCTGCACACTTTGCACAAGGAGATGCTGTATGGGAGAGTGATGCAGAAGAAGCCTTTTCTCCATCCACATCACAAACAGAGCCGCTTGAGTTATGCTAAAGCACTAAGCCAGCTTCATTTTGGAATAAGGTGCTGCGGACTGATGAAACAAAAATAGAGTTATTTGGGCAAAACAAGGGCAGTTATGCATGGAGGACTGTATGGGGCTGTATGGCCAGTACAGGGACTGGGAATCTTGTTAAAGTTGAGGGAGGCATGGATTCCAATCAATATCAGCCGAATCTGGAGACCAAAGTCCAGGAATTAGTGACAAAGCTGAAGCTGCGCTGGGGCTGGATCTTCCAACAAGACAACGACCCTAAACACTGCTCAAAATCTACTAAGGCATTCATGCAGAGGAACAAGTACAATGTTCTGGAATGGCCACCTCAGTCCCCAGACCTGAATATTACTGAAAATCTGTGGTGTCACTTAAAGAGAGCTGTCCATGCTCCATCAGAAACCATCAAACCTGAATGAACTAGAGATGTTTTGTAAAGAAGAATGGTCTAAAATACCTTCAGCTACAATCCAGTCTCTGATTAGAAGCTATAGCAATTGGTGCCCAAATTTATGCACCTGCCTAATTTTGTTTAGACAATTATTGCACACTTTCTGTAAATCACATAAACTTAATTTCAACTTCTCCAAAGGCTGAGCTCCTGACAGACAAGCTGGAAAATGTTGTTGTGGACAGTCAATTATTTCGCAGACAAGGGGGTCAGCAGCACAGGGGCGACTCAAGGAATGGTGCTAGCACCATTTCTTTCATCATGTACACTACTGACTTCATCACGTCACTACAGCTCACCAACCTGCCACCTCCAGAAGTTCTCTGAGGATGTGATCATTGACCTCAAAAATGAGGAGGATAGCAAGTACAGATAACTGATTGAGGACTTTGTGGGCTAGTGATAAATGCAAGAAAGACCAAAGAACTGGTGATGGACTTCCACAGGTGCAAAAAACTCTAACCAGTTAACATCCAGGGAATGGACAATTAGAGAATGGACTCTTTGAAGGGTGTTTACTTAAATACCTGGACTGGTCAGTTAACACCACTGCACTTCACAAGAGGCCAGAGCAGACTCCACTTACTGAGAAAACTGTGGTCATTTGGAGTACACGGAGCACTCCTGAGGACATTTTTTCATGGAGTGTCCATCTTTTATGGAGTGGTCTGCCAGGGCAGCATTCTTTTGATAGCAGACAGTAAGAGACTGAGCAAACTCATTGAGAAGGCCAGTTCTGTCCTAGGAAGCCCCTTAGACCCTTTGCAGGTGGTAGGAGACAAAAGGATGTTAGCAAAGCTGGTTGAATGACTCCCACCCCATGCATGAGACTCTGGCAGATCCTTCAATGACAGGCTGCTTCACACCAAGTGTGTGAAGGAGCAGTATCACTGCTGACTAGTTTCCCACCCTGCCCTGGACTAGTTGCCCACCTGCTGTCAACCGACTATATAGAAAATCACAGACATTTCCGGTTACTAGTAAAAACTACAATATGTGAAACTACAAGGTGCTGCTCATGTTTTTTGTTTTTACAGCAAATTAAAGACAGTGGATGGGCTGTTGATTGTTTATGTTAGCAGATGTTTGCTTGTCATATGACTGAACCCAAAATATCCCAATGTTGTACACCTGGAATAAATGTTCCATTTATTGGTTATATAATCACTCCATTTAAGTTCACTCGGTGTGTAGAACAATAATGTAAAACATAACCATAACTAAACCATTATGTGGATGTGGATTTCAGCTTGATTTCAAATAAATAGCATCAATAGCCATTAGAAAGAATCAGCTTCTGTGGCACAAACAATACAAGATTGTATTTATGACACTAGATCATGGAACACTTGGCTCTCTATTAATGAATTTTGTCACAATTTACATCATGTTCTTCCCTTTTGTATTTTTGGCCAAGTATTAGGCATTTTATTAGCATTTTCTCTTTATAATCATCAATATAGACTTTTTTGAATTACAGTGATTGTCTTGAGGGGGAGGGGTTGAAGATTTAATATATTAATTTGTTCTTTCTTTTTAAATGCCCTCTGTTCTGTGTTAAGGTTACCTCTCTGTTTTATCTTAGGGGAGGCCAAACTGTGTGTCTCCACAACAGTTAAAGATTACAGTCCCTGCAGGAGGTCTAGGGAGATAATATTCCTAGGACATAGGTGAAAGGTCAAAGTACAATGTTATCTGGTCAGACATCTTTTGGTTACAACTGGTTTTCACCTAGGCCTATATGTAAGGGTAAGGGTAAGTGATCTTCAGGCTGGTACAATTGGGAAGACAGCAATCACAACAAATGAAATCTTTTCATCATGTCTCCCCACTCTTCTTCTTCTGGTGATAAAAGCAACAGTATTAAAATGTTTATTTCTTTTGGTTTCACTGGAACATCACAAACAAGTCAAATCTGATAGCATTCTACACAGAACTCCAGAAATGTGTGCAAGTAAGAAAAAGCAATTGTATACAGCCAATTGTTTTGTAGCTGACCTGAAGAGAAAAACTGATAAAAGGTCACATAAAAGGAACAGTCAGAATGGCTAATGAACCTCATACAACAAATCTCAAACAAATTCAAGCTGACTTTCAGATACGATGTACAGGCACAATCCAATGCATCTCAATGACATGAGATGCCAGTAGGAGACCCAGGAGGATATAAAAAAGGCAGAATATAGCATTAATTGGCAACATCATTGTTGAAACATCAAGGTTTGTTCCTCCTGGCCTGAGGGAAATTTAACTCGTTACAGTCACCCGCTGGTTTGCTCCAATGAAGCTTAGACCTGCTTTGTTTTAAATTTATTTTAAAAAGCACTATAAAAATTGATTGTTTTTATGCACAGACATTGTGTTATTTGGATAAGATGGCTTCTATCACTTTGGAGGGTTAAAGCTAATTTCTTACAAAATTATGTGAGCAATGTCAAGGTGTTACCAACTATCACTGGATGAGTGGCAGCTGTCACTTCATTATACTTCATTGCACACTGAATAATGCCCATGAAGAATGAGACAGACTCTTGCTCTAAATGGCCTCTTTAGGCCCAGGCCAGCCTCACTTCAGAAACTTCCACACAAGCACATATATGGTCCACTACAGAGGTCACTGTTGGAGGAAACAAGCAAAAACTAGCCAGTACAATTCTGGAGTGAAAAAATTCTTGCAACAGATTAGCTCCACCTTCATAGAGCTAGCCACTACACCAAATACTGTCTAACACCAGGAATCACTATGAAATTTGATTTTGGGATATTGTAGACCAACACGTGCAGTATGTGTTGTAATGAAGAGCCACATCAGCAAGCAGAGGGGAATAAAACAAACGGGAATAATAATAAAATAAAAAAACGCATGTTGCCATGGAAACAAAATGACTCAGGGAGGTGGAGCAATGCGGCAGGCTGTGGGAAACAAAGGGCATCACAGCCTCTTTAAAATGTTCAACGTCTTCGAAAGGTTTTCTCATATTGTTGACCCAACTACCAGGAGCCGTGTGAAGGTATTAGATTAGGAATAGGCTAACTGATGTAAAAAAAAATTGTGAGAGAGGTGTGATGTGGGTAAGCCTGTGGCACAGAGATAAGACTTCACCTGGGAAAAAAACATTGCACTACACTGAACAGACAGCAGGTGGAGACTGCACACATGCGTGCACATATGTGATGCTCTTAGCCCATAATCCTGCATAACATACAAATGGTGTACCATGTCACAGCCACTAAAATGGGGGCCACTGAAACAATACTGAGGACCAAGCGCATTATAATATGAAAGACATTTCTCCACCCAAGTCTGGTATAGTCATTTATGATTGATCTGCTGGACCAACCAATACATAAAGTGCTGGAGGATGTACTGAAAATAAGAAGACATACCATAGAGAGCCTTTGTACTGGACTTGGCATTGCGTGCTGGGAGCTCAGGTGACTGGGAGCCATGGCCACTACAAGACAAACATAAACAGACAAACAAACACACAGAAGTCAATGTGGTGTCCAACACCTGTACAACTGTACATATAGATAGATAGATAGATAGATAGATAGATAGATAGATAGATAGATAGATAGATAGATAGATAGATAGATAGATAGATAGATAGATAGATAGATCAAATCATATGAATAATAAACAAGATAAACAAGATGCTTTTCAGTGTCTAACAGTTTTCAGAAGCTCTGATCTACATTACAATAACTAGTCTGGCCATGAAGATGCTTCAAGGATTCAATTAAGTCCCTGTTGTTTACTCAAGAACAAGAGCGTGAATATGAGAACAGGAGCAGGTGAGTGCTCTTTGTTGCAGAGGTGGACTCAGGTGTCACCCTTGCTAACAAGTGAAAGACTGGACATTCGATATTGCTTGATTCTATGGATTACACTAATTGTAGGAGGAATTAATAATGTAGCTCTAGTGGAAGTATGCATCATGTTTGCTGACAGGACATACCACTGGATCCATATTGTACACATACTTTGCTTTTTATTTAACCATTTTTTGTAGCCTAGAACAATAGAGAAGACATCAACTAGGAAATTGAATGACTGCATTGAGAAATAAAATGGTTTCATAGCAAATAGGACTACACTGTCCAATTACACCTTCAAACAGATGTTATCACTGTTCAGCATTCTCAAAACTAAATTTCAACTCTAAAGTTGTAAATTAAAAACAGTACTGGGATGTTTTCTTCTTTTTTACCTTTACTCACAAAGAAAAAAGCAATCCATTTTTGGTATTTGTTATTTGAAGCAATTACTTAATAACTGTGTTTTTTAAAAACCCCAATGTTTTTGAAATATACACATGCCAAACATCTCAGATGACACTTCCACCAAAAAGTACTGTCCACATGTGTAGTGATTTTCTCATCTATGCATAAGAATGGAAAAGGCATTATAATGAAAGACACATTGACCTTTAGCAAGTTTTTTAAGCTTAACACACCTCTACTGATTGGTAAAGATTAGTGACCAAAAAGTTTAGCAGAACATTAATTGGTTTAAAAGAATTATATCAGTTGTGCCTAAACTTAATGGTGTTAAATAAAATAAAATAAAATAATTTGCTTCTAAAAGTACTTCAGGTATATAAATTACAAACAATGTAGATATAAAACAATCTCTGTGGAGTTAGGGTAATTATTATACAGGCCACAGTTTAAGCCATCCCACTTTAGATAAAAGGTATAAACAAAGTATATTCAGTCTAATGTGTCAAATGTTTTGACTGATATTTTAGTCCTAGTTGAAGGAACACCTTTGTGAAAATTATAATTTTCAGTTTGGACCACAATGAACCAATGTTTGATCACTCATTTTGTTGTCTTGTTTTTTCTAAATACACAACCAAAAACAGTATTTTGAAGCCTTTCTACAGTGTCACACAGCACATACACCAAAATTTGGAGCTCAATTGTTTTTGTGTCTCGGCAGCATTAAGTGAATGCAAATTGAAGGTGTATCTGTCAAATCACAATAAAGAGGCCTGCTTTATTGGTTATGGGTATTTGATTATTTTTTTAGATAATTCATCAAAGTATGCGTGAGGGAGTGCCTATGAAGAAGTGTTTTTTTTTTATAACAGGGAAGGAAAGAGTGTATCACTTACTTCAGCTGAGACGAGTTTGAACTGAAGCCTCCCGAAAGGTAGGTAGGGGGAGCATAGCCATTCATTTTTGACTTCACAAAAAGGGGTCACCAACTGTGAGGAGATAAGGTAAAGCAATGTCACAATATTTTACAGCATGGCTTCATACAGTGATGGAAAAACATTTTATTCTGAGTACTCCATGCTTGCCTTGCCCCAGATCCATACTTTTAGGTCTGGCATACAGAATATCTAATACATCTGAGGCAACTTGGTTTGTAAGCCTCAAATATAAATAAAATATAATGGCATTAATTGTTAGAAGTCTACATTATGACTAGAATCACACTAAAATAAAGACATGCTGCCAGCTATAATCAAACCTCTCTTAACAATAGTAAACTCTTCTCTTAGTCTAGGTTACATACCTAAAGCTTTTAAAGTAGCAGTCATTAAACCACTGCTCAAGAAAGCAAATCTGAATCAGAGTGTACTCGATAATTACAGACCTATTTCTAATTTACCATTTATATCTAAGATTTTAGAAAAAGCTGTTGCCCAACAACTGTGCAGATACCTGCACAAGAATCACATATATGAAAAGTTCCAATCTGGATTCAGGCCTCATCATAGTACTGAGACAGCCCTAGTTAGGATCACAAATGATCTCCTTCTTGCCTCTGATCAAGGCTGTGTGTCACTACTTGTGCTGCTAGATTTAAGTGCAGCATTTGATACAATAGATCACACTATTCTCCTAGAAAGATTAGAAAACGTGGTGGGAATCACAGGGACAGCCCTCTCGTGGTTCAGATCTTACCTAACTGATCGGTTTCAATTTGTAAATGTAAAGGATGTGTCTTCCAATCACACTCAAATGAGATATGGAATCCCACAAGGCTCTATTTTAGGACCACTACTGTTCACTCTTTACATGCTACCCCTTGGCACAGTAATAAACAGACATGGCATTAATTTCCACTGTTATGCAGATGATACTCAATTGTATATATCAGCCAAACCTGATGACAAAACTAGATTAAAGAAAATGGAAGACTGTATAAAAGACATAAAATCTTGGATGGGGCATAACTTCCTCCTTCTAAATAGTAACAAAACAGAGGTCCTCCTTTTGGGTCCTAAAATTGCAAGAAATAAATTATCAGACTTGATGCTAAATCTGGCCGATTTCTCAGTTATACCTAATTCAGTAGCCAAAAATCTTGGCGTCATAATTGATTCAGATTTATCGTTTGACCAACACATAGGTAATATTATTAGGACCGCTTTTCTCCATCTTCGTAATATTTCCAAGTTAAGAAAAGCCCTATCCTTACACACTGCTGAAAAACTGGTGCATGCTTTTATTACCTCAAGGTTAGATTACTGCAATGCACTATTGTCAGGTTGTTCAAGCAGGAACCTAAACAGACTTCAGTTAGTTCAAAATGCTGCAGCCAGGGTCTTAACTAAAACTAGAAAATTTGACCACATTAGTCCAATACTATCAGCACTGCATTGGCTTCCGGTTAAATTCCGAATTGAATACAAAATTCTTTTACTTACATATAAAGCCCTACATGGGCTCGCTCCTGAATACTTACAGGATCTAATTCACCTTTATGAGCCACCACGATCACTCAGATCACAGGGTGCTGGCTTCCTATTAGTTCCCAGAATTCAGAAGGCTTCAGCAGGGGGAAGAGCCTTTTCTCACAAAGCCCCCCAGCTCTGGAATAACCTTCCAGATAATGTTCGGGACTCAGACACAGTCTCAGTCTTCAAGTGTAGGCTGAAAACTTACTTGTTCAGTGTAGCATTTGGTCATTAATGTCTTAGCTTAGTTACAGGCTGCAGATCCAGGGGTTCATGGACATAGGGTTTTATGGTAAACTGGGATGTTGGTGCTGCCGTCTGACTCCTTCTCGCGATCACTCTGGTTTGTGACGGTGGAGCAGTTAGATGCCAATGTTTCAGGATGCTCCCATGTTTATGTTACCTTCTGGTTCTCTCCTTAGTTATGCTGTTATAGTTAGATTTGCCGGAGTCACTCGCCACACTCTGGTAATGTTTACATTCTCTGTTCTCTTTTTAAATTCCAAACTAATTCATCTCTGTATCTTTTCCGAGTTAACGATGACCCACCAGCCAGAACTGATTAGGTCCTAACCCCAAGTTCTTCTGCCCACCTGAGAAGGACTCCAAGCTCCCCTGATACATGTATACATTGGCTCTCCACCTTCCACCAACTGGACCTGGACTAGTTTCCCACACTGCCATGGACTAGCTGCTCACCCACCATCACCAACTGTAGAAATCTACTGTTAATATTATGTCCACCAGATAATTAACATTACTTCAATACCCGAGTAATAGAACAGAGATGTAGGGGTCCAGTATCCCCTAACCATGTATAAGTAGTTTGACCAGAGGAGGATGGGTCCTCCCCTTGTGAGCCTGGTTCCTCCCAAGGTTTCTTCCTCCAGCTGAGGGAGTTTTTCCTTGCCACTGTCGCCATGTGGCTTGCACACTAGGGGATCTGTCATTTATACTTTGTTTCTGTTTTAACCTTTCTTATTTATTTATTTATTTATTTATTTAATTTCTGTGAAGCTGCTCTGTGACAACTTCAGTTGTGAAGAGCGCTATAAAAATAAATTTTGATTGATTGATTGATAAAATATCAATCATATCAGTCCCAGCAGATAATTATCATCATTATTGAACAGATGTTTAAATGTTACTTTTTTGCCTATATTTTGACAAAGAAGATATCTCCTGAGAATAAGCTATGTACAAAGATTCAAGAAATGAAGCCTAGTATCGGTATTCAGAACTGAGCATTCTTTTTTCCCAATGAGGTCAACACTCAAAGTCAAATAACAAAGTAAAGAATTGGACTAAACTACAAATGAAGATGGACCACATACATGTAGCACCATATTAGATCAGAGGGTATAATGGCGCATGAACTCAAACTGTCGCAACAAATTGGGCTTAAGCTTATAATGAAAGAGGCTCTTCCTAATGCAATTATGACTTACTATATATGTATATATATATATATATATATATATATATATGCATTTTATGTTATCACATTGTGATCTATTGCCCTTTTCATTAAAATCTACTAATGCAACATAAAACTCAAGGTTGTATTGATTGAAAATAAAATTTTATTTAATTTAATTTTAGTTTCTTAACTAGTAGTTTGCTACTTTGGATTCTACTTTGGCTGCTCTTCACCAGTGTGTGGACTGTCCTACGAGAAACAACAGGACAATTGATCTGCTGTATACAGTGTCCACCTTCAGCCAAAGTACACCCCCATAGTCCAAAGACAGCCTGCAACCACCAGAACCATCAGGGGGTGGTCTCCAGAAGTAGAAGAAATGCTAAGGGACTGTCACAACACCACTGACTGGGATGCTCTGCTTCGTCCACACGGTGAGGACATTGAGGCGAAGACACACTGTCTGACAGACTATCTCAACTTCTGTGCAGACGTGATCTCCCCCACAAAGACTGTACAGTGTTACCCCAACAACAAGCCATGGGTAACACAGAAAGTCAAAGCTGTCCTCAACAAGAAGAAGGCCGCCTTTAGGAGCAGGGACAGGGAGGCGATGAGAGCAGCACAGAAGGAGGTAAAGCGCTGTCTGAGGGAGGCCAAAGACAGCTACAAGAAGAAGGTGGAACGGAGGCTGGAGGAGAACAACATGAGGGAGGTCTGGGAAGGTGTGAAAACCATCACAGGCCACAAAACCAAGACCAGAGTTATGGGGGGAACAGTAGAGAAGGCAAACGAAATGAACAACTTCTTCAACTGGTTCAACCAGCCCATGTACCCCACACCCTCTCCCTCACTGCATACATCTCTCCTTTCCTCAACGCATAACCACCCACCCACCACAGCAACTGCCTCCTCCTACTCCTCCTCCCCCCAATCATCTACCTGCTACACCGAGCCCACTTGCACCTAGATAAGGGGAACGGCACAGTGAGGACCCTGTTTCTGGATTTCTCAAGTGCAACAACATCCAGCCCCTTATGCTCCAGGACAAACTGAATGGGATGCGAGTGGACCCCTGCCTGGTCACCTGGATCTCCAGCTATCTCACAGACAGGCCGCAGTATGTCAGGCTGAAGGACACCACATCTGACACTGTGATCAGCAGCACTGGAACACTCCAGGGCACAGTGCTGGCCCCACTTCTCTTCACCCTGTACACGGCAGACTTCTGCTACAACTCAGAGCTGTGTCACATCCAGAAGTTTGCTGATGATACAGCCAAAGTTGGGTGTATCAGGGATGATAGTGAGGAGGAGTATCGGAGCCTGGTGAGGGACTTTGCAGCCTGGTGCCACAGGAATCATCTGCAGCTCAACACCTCAAAGAACAAGGTCATTGACTGGTCATTGACTTTGGGAGGTCCAGACCAAAGTCACAACCAGTTCTGATTGAGGGAGATGAGGTGGAGGCTGTGGACCCCTACAAGTACCTCGGGCTGTGGCTGGACCGAAAGTTCATGGTCATGTAACATCGACAACCTGTACAGAAAGGGACAGTCCAGGCTGTACTTTCTGAGGAGGCTACGGTCCTTCAACATCTGCAGGAAACTCCTGGGGATGTTTTATCAGTCCATGGTCACCAGTGTCCTGTTCTACACTGTGATATGCTGAGGGGGCAGCAGATCCAAGAAGGACACACACAGGCTGGACAAACTGATAAGGCGGGCTGGCTCTGTGGTGTTGGTGGCAGAAAAGAGGACACTGAAAAAACTGCTGGACATTATGGACAATGCCAGTCATCCTCTGCACACTGTCATCAGCCACCAGAGGAGCCTGTTCAGTGAGAGACTGTTCCTTCCCAAGTGCAGGACCAAAAAACTCTTTTGTCCCACACGCCATCAGACTGTACAACTCCTCTCTGGGGGGGGTGCTAACAGGAGGGTGAACCAGAACACACCTGGACTTGGTGCAATATACATTTCAAGTGCAATAATAACAATGCAATACACAGTTTCAAGTGCAATAACAATAATAATGTGTAATACCCCTTTCTACTGGACTCTTTTTCTCTCTTCTACTTTTTCTCATGCACTATTTATATATATTGTATATTGTAATATAGTCTCTATATTATATATTCATTATATTTATATAGTGTTTCTTTACTAAATTATCTCATTCTAACTTTCTGTACTGTACATATGTTGCGGCTGGAACCTTAATTTCCCTGAGGGAACCCTCCCAAGGGATCAATACTGTTCTATCCTATCCTATCCTATCCTTGTTATTACATCACACTCAGTCCCATCATCCCTCTGCACAACCACAGAGCTAGTTGCAGTCTAAAGACATGCCATAGCTATAAACAATAAAAGGGACTCCTACTATGGATTGGTAAAGATGTTGCAATTTCTCTCAGAAATTGCCCAAATACCCCTGATTATGTGTAATTAAAGCAAAATCAAATCTTAATCCCAACATAAGAAAAAAAAAAGTTTTTGCCATGTCTGAGAATAATATCCATTTCCCTATAAAAGAGAATCAGTTGTTGTTACAAAAAAAAAATGAATAGTCAGTATCTAATACATTTTATTTTAAAATAAATGTTATTTAAACGGACAAAATTAAGAGTGCTACGTTTTGATTCAGAATTGTTTTAGTCATCACAAAATTACAATCACTTTGTTGCTCTTTTATAGTTTTATTTCAGTGGTTTATCTTTTACAAACACAGCTTGCCTCTCTTAAAAAATATTTTATATGAAAACAACATTGGTTTGAAATGTCATCCGTTTAGTAAACGGATATGACTTTGTGGATGGATGCTTCTCATTCAGTGGAAAAACTGTTATAACCATGGTGTTATGGTGAAATAGAATGCTGTTTGACCAATAAGCTTCCATGTCAAACAACTTGCATTACTGTCAGTTTAAAATACTTGAAGAAAGCCTGATGCATTGTAATTTTGCTGATGAATCCATGACATCTTAACCAGAGGGTCAATCAAACTATGATTCTATGTACCATTATGCCCTATATATTCAATAAATACTCAAACTTTTTTGCCCCTACATTGAGTATTGTTTTAACTTTCATTTATTTTTGACTGATACAAAGCAATTAGTTTGGAAGGAATGTTTTTTCCCTGCAAGACTTCCACATCCAAGTTTAGAGAAAAGATACAAGGAGATGAGATCAAATACATGTAACAATAACTACATATTAACTAAGCTTGCTTCTCTTTATTGTGTGCTGACAATGCAATAAATTTGTGATTTTTCAGTCAAACCATTTACAGACAGAAAACCAAGTTGTCATAAGACAGTTCAAACCACAGCTTTTGAATCGATATGGACAAAGTGAAAGGCTAAGTGACTTTAAAAAAGACTTAAAAGAGAACATTATTCCATGACTATACCAGAGGTGGCTGAGAATGTGACTAAAGGATATCAAGAGTCCACCCACAGATACAAAAAGAGGAATATTATAAAGATCAACAACAATCCTGAGAGTTGGTGCAGAGACTCTGCTCTACAGAAAAATGGAACAAATAATCTGATCAGGTCAAAGTCATCCTTCACAAATGGATGAGTGCATGTGTGCCATACAGCAAGAGAACAGTACAGGTCACTGAAATGCAGTGGTCTGTTGACTATGTTATGGGGGACATTTGCTGCCATGGTTTGTCCCATTAAGATAAGAAAATATAACTCTATTGTTATCTTATCTTAGTGTTAAGTGTGCATGTCTGTGATATGCTGAGACCAGTGCTGTTTGTACATTCTAACAGCAGCAGGGAGGAAAGACCTGTGGTAACGCTCCTTCACACACTCAGGGTGAAGCAGCCCATCACTGAGGGAGCTGCCCAGTGCTGCAAGAGTCTCATGCATGGGGTGAGAGTCTTTCTACGGCATGAATACCAGCTTGGCTAACATCCTTCTGTCTCCCATCACCTGCACTGGGTCTAAGGGGCTTCCCAGGTCTTTTGTGTCAAGAAGGGATCTCACTAAAGCTTGCTCAGATTATTTATCCTTGTTGATAAAAAAAACAACAACAAAAAAACAATTCCACCCCAAGTACTCTTTGGTGTGATCTCAAAAATTACAAAAAATCAGGCAGGTATTTATGGACCTTTTCAATCATAAAATAGAAAATATTAGACAGAAAATTCAACCCATAATATTCAACCCATCTGGTGTGGGTGATATAGAACAAAACATAGATATAGAAGGAAAGTTGGAAATTTTCACCCACTTTCACAGTCAAACCCATCAAACATTCTTAAAGAAGTGTTGTCAGCTATAATCAAACCTCCCTTGGCAATAGTACACATATCTTGGTTTAGTTCACATACTTAAGCTTTTAAAGTAGCAGATCTTAAACCACTGATCAAGAATCTGGATCAGAGTGTACTGTCTAATTACAGACCTATTTCTAATCTACCACTTCTATATCTAAGATTTTAGAAAGCTCTGTGACCCAACAACTGGAGGTCCTCCTTTTGGGTCCTAAAATTGCAAGTAAATAAATGATAAGACTTTATGTTAAATCTAGTTCCCAGAATTCAGAAGCCTTCAGCAGGGGGAAGAGCCTTTTCTTACAAAGCCCCCAGCTCTGGAATAATCTTCCAGATAATGTTTGGGACACAGTCTCAATCTTCAAGTCTAGGCTGAAAAATTACTTGTTCGGTGTAGCATTTGGTAATTAATGTCTTAGCTTAGTTACAGGTTGCAGATCCAGGAGTTCATGGACACTGGTATTTATGGTAAACTGGGATGTTGGGGCTGTTGGCTCCTTTACGTGATCACACAGGTTTGTGACGGTGGAGCAGTTGGACGCCAATGTTTCAGGATGTTCCCACATTTGTGTTACCTTCTGGTTCTATCCTTAGTTAGGCTGTTATAGTCAGACCTGCCAGAGTCACTTGCTACACTCTGGTAATGTTTACATTCTCTAATCTTATAGAGAATATATAAATCTAAACACCAAACAAATTACATCTCACTACCTTTTCCGAGTCTATGATGACCCACCGGCCTGGGCTGATGAAATGCTAACCTTCAGCTCCTCTGCCCCTTCTGAGAAAGACCCCGAGCTCCCCTGCCAACACTTCACACAACATTGTTCCTCCTGAATCCAAGGTTTGACTAATGGCCGAATTCATCTCTCCATTACCCTGGCATAGACTTTCCCATTGATCATTGATCTCCAGCCTAGGGCGTCCTGGTGTCAAGTGCACTTATGAACGGGGTGCTCAAACATGTTTGTTATGGACAATCTGTAACTGGTTCAGAAGTCCAACAACCTCCAGCCTCCCGCACAAGCTCAGGCTCCTTTCCTCCACAGCGAAGTGACATTCCACATCCCAACAGCTAGTCGCTGTGTCCTGGGATTGGACCACCAAGGACCCCACCCTTGACCGCCACCCAATCCACAAGGCACCCGATCCCAATGGTTTCCTCTGTGGGTGGTGGGCCCACAGGAGGACTGGCCCACGTTGCCTCTTTGGGCTGGGCCCGGCCAGGCCCCATGGGCAAAGGCCCAGCCACCAGGCACTCGCTCCCGAGCCCCGACCCCAGGCCTGGCTCCAAGGTGGGGCCCCGGTTACGCTGTAGCGGGCGACGTTGCGGGGCCTTTATTATGATCTTTTATTGGGGTTTTTTGAACTGCTCTTGGTCAGACCCATCACCTTGGACCTGTTTGCCATGGGAAACCCTGACAGGGGGATAAAACCCCTGGGCAACATAGCTCCTTGGATCATTCTGGCACTCAAACCCCTCCACTATGGTAAGGTGGCAGCTCAAGGAGGGGGTGTCCCCTAACTAAGTATGTAAAAGTAGTTTGACCAGGAGGAGGATGGGTCCCCCCTTGTGAGCCTGGTTCCTCTCAAGGTTTCTTCATCCAGCTCTGAGGGAGTTTTATCTTGCCAGTGTCGCCCTTTGGCTTGCTCTCCAGGGGGATAATGTCTTAGCGTTTGTTCATGTATTGTTAATCTTTTTTTTTATTTATTTGATTTATAAAGCTGCTCTATGACAACACTACTTGTAAAAAGTGCTTTACAAAAAAATTGATTGGATTTGATTTGGAGGGGTGTGTCTGCACCAGTGAAAATCCACCATCAGTTCTTTCATCATTTATCTGGAGGTGGTTTTGCAGGCACCAGTCCACAAGTCCTGAATCAGTTCACTGTCCAATGAGGTGAAAGGTTGGTGAGCTGCACATGAAGTCAGCAGTGTACAGGGTGAAGAGAAACTGTGCTAGGTCCATTCCTTGAGGGGCCCCTGTGCTGCTGACCACCTTGTCTGAGAGTCGCAACATACTGTGGCCAGTTGGTAAGCTAATCCATTATCCAGTTTGACAGGTGACTGTCCACACCTACATGTTCCAGCTTGTCCTTCAGCAGCCCAGGCTGTATAGTGTTAAAGGCACTGGAGAAGTAAAAGAAGGTGATTTTCACAGTGTTCCCAGGCTTCTGTGATCAGATGAAGGATCAAAGGAAACCAATACAACATTATTCTAACTGATTATATTTAACCTGAGGTGAAGCAGCAATATGCTGATGGGAGTGGTCTCTTAGCCTTGCAATGTGAAGCCACTAGGCCACCAAACCTGCATAACTTTTTCTCCTTACCATAAAAAACATGGATTTGTGAAAATGTACACAACATTTTCTTGCAAAACATTTGGTATACAGTGCTTTAAAGTTTGCAAACCCTTTAGAATTTTCACGTTTCCACATAAATATTACCTAAAACTTAGTGGAGTAACTTATTAAAACTTATAACATATTAATTAATAACGTCATTACTCAAAACCCTTAATAACTCATAACTTAATCCCGGGGCACTTCGGCTTCTCCTGTCTCAGAAGAACACTGCACCCAGATGGATTATTACCCTCCCCTGGAGTGGTCGACTGACAAAAAGTCTATGAGTTGATTAAAGAACCCAAAGTAACTTGTACGCAACTAAAAACCTCATCAGGAAAACACCGAACAATAATAGTGTACATGGCAGAGTTGAAAGGAAAAAGATCCTTCTCTCCAAAAAGAACATTGCTGCTCATCTGCAGTTTGCTAAATATCACATGGACAAACCAGATGGTTTGTAATGTTTTGTGGATGGATGAAACCAAAAAAGCATTATGTTCAGAGAAAGGAAATATTGCATTCCAGCATAAAAACTTTATCATAGACCTGTGAAACAAGATTCTGGCCCTGTTGGTCTGGGCCTATTTTGCTGCACAAGGAGGTCACACACATACTGAAAGTTACTCAAAAGTTCCCATTCTCTTGCTACTCATAGACATGTAATATTACATTTTCCTCAAAAAAACTAAACGACCAATTGTAATATTTTAGTCTCATTTGTTTGATTTCATTCTTCTTAACTTTTAGGATATAGTTATGTAGTCAGAAGTCTGACGAAGATGTGGCCTGATTAAATTTTAGTTCAAATCTGTGGAGAAATATGGAAATATGGATAATTCTAAAGGTTAAAAACTTCAAGCATCACTGTAAATTTTGTTTTTATTGATTTGTATTTTTACAAATTAATTGAGCAATGGAGTTAACGTGGACATGAACTGTAACATATTAGTGCAGTAGTGATTATATAGTCAAACAAATAGTGGTGGGAGGAATCACTGTCTGCATATTCACTAAAGTGATTTCCCAAGCAGGGGTGACATTCTGATGTTCCAATAGATTTCTGATTTAGCTTAGAGTGTGCCTTTCACCTTTCTGTAACCCAACCAGCACCATTAGTGAATAATTGAGCTTGGTGTAAATAGGGAGAGATTGTATCTGGGTCTCCACAAAATCAACTAATCAGACACATTTTGTTGTATAACAAACTGAATGAACAACTTGAGGTTTGTGACAGAAACCTCCATTTGAATAACTCATATTTTGGAAAATAAACCACCAATCTCCTTAATTTTAAAAAGGTGTACAGTAAAATGAAAATGAAAAAATGAAATTAAAAAAAATGAAAATGAAAATTTGTATTACACATTTATTTTATTTTGATAACTGAATCCCACTTAGTAAATTTTCATATTACATTCTACACTGGTACATGAATAGTCAAGCACACCTAGTGTCAGTATTCTAATAGTGAAACTAATCAGGACACAGGAAGAAGGAGAAAATATATATGCAACAATCCAGTGAAATGGTAATTCAATGTTTAATCAAGATGATGAAACTTGATATGAGTGGGGTTGGGCACTTAATAAAACTGGAACTACATCTGGATTAAAAATACTGAACAATTCCATACGGTTTCAGATGTTATCTGTAGATACTGATAATAATACAAACTTCCAAGAAAGTGACTAACAAAACCTACCAACCAACCAATCAAACAAACAATCAAATGTGGACTGTGATACAGGCACAGCATATGTAACCCATACTTTGATATGCAGATTACAGTACTTTGTGCATGTAGGATACCCTGCAAAAGAATACACAGCTTCACAATGAATTTCATTTCTCTTCTATACCACAAGTTCAAAATGATGAGGGATACAGATACGGACCCATATAAAGCCTGCCACTGTCTCTTTAGAATCTACCAGCTACAGAGTAGTGTTTCTGAACTCAATGAGTTCAAAACTTCAACCACTTGTCTGTCTTGGAATTGTTGAGGCATCCAGATGGCAAATACATTGTACATCCTTCTGAGAATGAGACTTCTATAAGAACACTGACAATTACATTCTCTTAGGAGCTGGCAGGGACAGAGGCTGCATTCTTAATCCCAGCAATACAAAGTGGCTTTGAACCGCTGTATACTGCTTTTGCCAGGTGTGCCACATGTTGGGAGAAGCAGAGTTTATCTTTGTGTCATTTCATTTCAATGCACTTACAAATCCAACAGTTGTATATACTGGATCAGAAAATGTAAAATGTAAAAACCTGCAGGAAGTTTTTAAAGTAAAATGAATGTGCATCAGAAAGGTCTGGGCAATATTGTTAAATTTCAATTACAACAATATGACTGGATCACAATATAAATAAGAATGTCCTCCTACCCTTATATAGCTTGTTCTCATAAGATTCTTTTTAGTATAAATAATTTCCAGGTCTAACATGGAAACAAAAATGAACAGGACTTAAAAATTTAAGAAACATATATTTTAGAGGATCTAATGACACTTGGGAGGGAATATGTACACAGGAAACAAAATTCTGAATTTAGAATATTTTCAACGCCTTCCCTTGCAGTCCACATTGCCTCCAAAAATCCAGCGTTCAGTTACCAAAACTTATGCAAGCTACAACATTGACAGATAAACATTAATAGAGACAACATTATCTGATGAGCATTACATCAATGCTATATACAGTGCATCCAGAAATTGCTCACAGCCCTTCACTTTTTGCACATTTTGTTACGTTACAGCCTTATTCCAAAATGGTCCAAATTCATTTTTCCCTCAAAATTCTACACACCTCACAATGACAAAGTGAAAAATGTTTGTTTGAAATCTTTGCAAATGCATTCAAAATAAACACGTACATATGACATGTACAGACGTATTCACAGCCTTTGCTCAATACTTTGTTGAAGCACATATGGCAGCAATTACAGCCTCAAGTCTTTTTGAGTAAGATTCTACAAGCTTAATACACCTGTTTGTCCCAATCTTCTTTGAAGAAACTTTCAAGCTCCATCAGCTGGATGAGGAAGCATTGGTGCATTTTTAGATGTGAGACTCAAGTGAGGTTCAAGTCTGGGTGCTGGCCGGGCTTCTTGAGTTGTCCTGAAGCAACTGCAAATGTTATATTGGCTATGGGTGTGGTATTGGCTAAGTGATGAGCAGTACCTGACAATAGGCATTGCTTCATCAGACCAGATAATTTTCTCAAGGTCTACGAGTCCTTTAGGTGTCTTTTGTAAAACTCCAGATGGGCTGTCATGTGCCATTTATTGAGGTGTGGCTTCTGTCTGTCCACTCTACCATACAGGCCTGATTGGTGGAGTGCTGCAATTAGTTGTCTTTCTGAAAGTTTCTCCACTCTCATCAGAGCAACATTGGAGCATTTTTAAAGTGACCATTGTGTTCTCCAACCACAAGGAATATGAAGAGTCCTGGGGCTTCCAAACTTCTTCCATGTATGGATTATGGAGGTTGTTCTCATTGGGACCTTCAATGCAGGAGACTTTTTCTGTACCAGATCTGTGTCTCAATACAATCCTTTCTCAGAGGTCTACAGACAATTCCTTAGACTTCATAGCTTGGTTTATGCTCCGACATGCATTGTCTACTATGGGACCTTATATAAACAGGTGTGTGCCTTTCCACATCATGTCCAATTAACTGAATTTACCACAGGTGTCAATCTGTAGAAACATCTAAATGATGATCAGTGGAAACAAGATGCACCTGAGCTCATTCTATAGTACTACTCTCTCACTGTTCTGATAAACAGAAGTGACAGAAGTGATAAATTGGGGCAACAAGCTGTAAAATTGTGTCCATACCTCATGTGAGCATGTGTATGCAGTTGTTGTGTTACAGAGAATGGAATAGATTGTGTGTGACTGAGGGAAGCAGCCTTAAAGCAGGAGACAAATCCATTGTGGAGAGTTACTATGGCAACTAAAACCATGTCAGGAAAAGACTCATCCATTACACTGACTGTGGCACTGTTCACATGATGTAGAGTGCAGCACTGGATCTAAAGTCACTACTTCATAAAGTAATGATGTGAAGGATTTTAATGATTATAAAGATTTGTAACTGAATAGCAATCAGGGAAAGCTGGTTAAAACAAAAAAAAAACCTTGAAACATTAACTGCCTGACTAGGACAGGGTGTGCATTTCAGATTGGTGTAGCCACAGCAACATAAATAACCCCATGGCATTTAAGGCAGGGGTGTCCGATCTTATCCACAAAGGGCCGGGGTGGCTGCAGGTTTTCATTCCAGCCAAATGGATCAGTTGTTTGAAAACTGGCCCATTGATTAAATAAGTGAGATCAGGTGTCACAAGTGGTTGCTTAGAATGAAAACCTGCAGCCACACCGGCCCTTTGTGGATAAGATTGGACACCCCTGATTTAAGGGATTTTATCAGAAGGCAATATTTCAATCTGTGTGAAATATGGGATTATGGGAGCTACATAAAACTGGGAGTGCCTACTGTAAGCAGTAAAGCCATCAAAATAATTCAGTTCAATCATGCAAACAATACATTACGCTACAGTACATTGTGGCCAAATTGCTTGAATGAAGGACAAATCATTCAAGTATCATAAGCATGTGTTTGCTAAGTTAAACCAGCAGACAGACTACAGAGAAATAACTTTTCATTGTTGACATCTAGGCTTATCCATTTTACCACAGTTAAGTGTGAGTGTTTTTTTTAATTGTTTGCAAACCAAACCAAGCAGTTTAATTTGTGAAGAGCAGGGCTGAGGTGAGATTGTGGTGTGGTGAAGTGAAGAACAGTTCAGCCAGGAAGTGGGAACATTAGTTCATTCACAGAACAATTAATGATCACCACATAGTGAGTGATAGGCCTCTGCAAAAGCAAGAGTATGGTGTCCTTACCTTAATTTTATCACCAAAAATTTCAAAAAGTTCAGACATGAACATTGTACCACAAGTGTCAATCAGCACATAGGTGCTTGCTGGAATTAATTTGAATGTATGCATGTGTATCCATTAGGGATGTGACGGAGTTGAAGATAATCCTCATCTGTCGGATTCAAATTTTTAGCTACAAATCCACCGAATTCGAATTCAAATGCAAATGCGGTTTTGGTAAACACAGGGACAAGAACATCCGATAAACCCCAATAAGGGGTACTGTAAACAATTCACCATGCTATTTAAATGGCACTGAATCATAAAATTATCAATCATTTATTATCATGAAATTAACTAATTATGCATTCTTACACAAAGAAGTCATATCAACTAGTAGTGTCGCACTGTTCCTGTTTACTACTGTTTTGTGTTTTATACTTGTTTTCTTCCCACAGTCGGCCATTTTTATAATTTATTTGTTTATATAAGGCGGAATTATAAACAACATTCACCATTAAATTCTAATGAACATTGGTGGTCTCTAAAAGATGACCTGCAGGGTGGAAATCAACATGTATGTGTGATGCACCCCTCAGTCTCTCCGGACTCCAATTCCCAGAATCCTTCAGTTTGTCACCTGACTGATCATGTGACTCACCTTCCCAATCACCGGAGTTCTGACTGTATACTCCTGGTCCGGACAGTGTTTAATCCAGCCTTTCAACCTGTTCAGTGTCTGGCTTGAATGTGCATGTTTATCCTTATCAGTCTGTCCGTGTTTGACCCGTTTCCGTTCATGACTCCTGTCTCGTCCTGTGTTTATTCTACCGGTTATTGAGCTTCACCTGTTTTTAGACTCCATTCCTAGTTTGTCCATTCTGGTATTGTCTCTCCTGTCTGTTATTGACCTGGACTGTTTGACTGTTTGACATTTGTCCCATTAAAGTGCTGTATTTATATCTGTGTCTGCATCGCTCTGTCCAGAACTGACCGTATGAGTTGTTCTGGTTTATATACCTGCTGCGATTTCAAATCCGCATTCGTGGAAAATTGGCCCTAAAACATCAGTCGAATTCGAATTTGCTAAAATTCGCTGAAGATTAAATGTCATCGAATTCGATCTTCGTCACATCCCTAGTGTCCATTCGAGGGAGGGTCATATTGCCCATCCAGAGGGACTAAAAGGCTCTGTGGCCATGAGCAGCAGTGGCATGACCAGTGTTCAAACTCATAGTCTACTGATGCGGGGAATAACACAGTTGTAACAAAAGGACCTGAGAAAAAAAGACATATTTAAGTTGTGTAAAATTTCAATGCTATGTTATCATGTCATCTGAACATTCTTCACAGGGAGGAGCTATTCGTACTTATGTCACTTTTAGTACTTTTCATTACTGAGAAAAGAAAACAGACCTGCAGGAAGTTTTTAAATATTTTAATGATTAAAAGCAAACATAAATTAGTTTTTGTTTGAGTAAAATTAGAAAGAACAGTTTGGTAGTCAGTTAAAGTTAACTTTTCTAGTAATATTCAATTTGGCAATAAAGAAATACTGTAAAACTAAAGCGATTTGTCTTTAAACCACTTCTAACAATGGTTCAGACCAAAGATTTGACTGTAGTGTTTATAACGCACTGTTCAGGAGTCCAGTAGACTGGATTATTACACACTATAAATAGTATTTATAAGAAAATTCACTACTAAATTAAATAAATGAACACATTATATGAACATAGAAATGCAAACTTACACTACTATGTAAATAGTTGCTCATAACCTAGTCTTTGTCTTGCTGTAAAAAGAGCACAGCTTTGCTTGGCTTAAGGCAAGGCACAGGCAAAGTGTAGTATTTATAGCACATTTTAGAAACTAGAAAACTATAAAATAGATCAAATAAAAATAAATACATAACGTATGATTTAAAGTTTAAGCTTAAATTGAAAGTTGGTGTTCTCTGTGAGCTCCAGACTGTAATAAAGTTGGGCTGTTTGGGCTTAGTGTAAAGAAGTAGTTTTCTTCTTACCCCCCTTCTTTCTTTGTTCCTTGTTCCATGGAACATTAAAGAGGATTTGTAAGAAGATTTACACACACACACACACACACACACACACACACACACACACACACACACACACACACACACACACACACACACACACACACACACACACATGCCTGTGATAATCCACACCCCACACATTCTAAGTAAGGGAAGATGGGTTATGAAATGACAGCACCATTCAGCAATCAAGAGCAACCTCACAATAGCTAACTGCTATTTACTATCATGTGGTGCTTTTTATCTTACACCTTTCCTGTAGAGTGCAATAATGTTGGGGATGTAGTCCACCTGCAGTAGCTTGAGCTTTATTCTTAACTTAATGGCACAATGTCAGTATTGAAGGGCTTTGATTATGCATTCTTTATGTGCATATTAAACAGGAAGAGATGATTCTTAAAAGTTTTGTTTTTTGTGATGTTATTCAGAGATGACATTTTATCTTTGTGAGGTGTCAGAAAAATACTGTTACTGCCAAAAGTCAATTTCACAAACTGTGACTAAGTGTATACTTGTTATTTTTGTGCATTTCAGCAGTAAAATATTTTATCTGGGTAATTCAGTTCTCTTGCTGAATCAGGCTGTTTTTAATGTTTGGGTGAAGTCCTGCCCCTAAACCAAATGAATCCATCTGGTTAATTCTGTAACAGAACTTCACTGTTGAGAACAGGGTTTCTAATTTTATTTGGCAGGGCAGATTAGGTGGCTGTCATGATAGTTCTGGACTGCTAGCTGTATGTTGCCACCTCTATTTTAGAGTACAACACTGTTGCCAAGTAGCCACTCACGACAGGAGGAAGATAGTATCATTTAATTATTCAACATTAAAAAAGTAAAAAACATTTGAAATGAACACAACAATCATAGGCCTGATTTCCAATGACAACGAGACAGCCAACATAAAGGAGGTAGGCTTCTGACACACTGGTGCCAAGAACAGACCTCTCTCTAAATGTCAGCAAGTCAAGGAGCTGATAATGGACTTCATAAAGAAGGGCAGAGAGTACTCCTCTGTTTCCATTAATTGGACCACTGTGGAGAGGGTCAGCAGCATCAAGTTCATTGGTGTTTAAATCTCTGAGGAGCTTACATGGTCTGAACATACCACAAGGGTGGTGAAGAAGGCACATCATGTTCTACATCCTGACAGGCTGCATCACCACCTAGAACCGTTCTCAAGAGAAAAACTCTGCAGAGGGTGGAGCGCATCTCCCAGCATATTACCAGGCTTCAGCTCCCAAACCTTCTGGATTTATACACCAACCACTGTCTGAGGAAGACCAGAAGGAATATAATGACTCCACCCACCCAAGCCACTAGCTGTTCTCAAAACTGCTCAGTGGTAGGAGGTACAGAAGCATGAGGAACAGAACCAGTCGGTTCTTCCCCCAGACCGTCAGGCTGCTAAACAGTCAGTACCCCATTGTTCCAGTCCACAGCTAGTCACAACCTGTCGTCATGTCATGTCACAGGCTGCTCAGCTTAACAATTTCAGTCTACTTTCAGCCAAGTCCTATTTTTATAAGCTTAGTTACTGTGTAACAGTCAAAGTAAAATACTTCAGTTATTAACTGGAAACATTTATTGCTGTGCAGAAATTGCCTAAATAATCCAACTGCCTTTCTTATAATCATTATAATGTTTTCTTATGACAAGACTTTCTTTAACATGTCTCACACATCACACGCCAACATTGTTGGCTAACAAATGGCTCCAAAAATGCCATAGCTGCTGATTTTAAATGTACACTGCCAGCATTATGCCTGTCAAGCATAATCATCCTTAATCATCCCTCCTCCATCTTGCTTATTGCCAGTATGCCAGTATTTGTGGTTGAGAAGGTCACAATCCCTTTGAATAACACTTTCCAAATTGGACCCTTTACAAATTATTAAACTGACCTAAATTTAGACCACTGAGATCTGGTTATGCCATAGTGTTACATACTGCTGATGTGTTGGCTCAAAATGAATACTGTACACAGATTGTTTACAGTGGTAGTGACAGAACATAAAAATGGAATGCCTTTAATCCCTAAAATATCAGTTTTGTTCTTCACTGTTATTGTCAAATCAATCCCAGTGCTATAGCCCATGGTTGCTTGGGTACCAATGGTCTGAGATTTTCACAGTATGATTACCATTGCAGAAAATATCACTCTATTATGGGATCATGAAATATCATGATAAATCATGGTATTTTGTTTCTGTTATATTTATAACAAAATATGCACAAATGTACTGGGATACTTGCTTATTCATAGTTTCTTAAAAAAACAAGCATACACAAAAAGAGTATATCTTAATCTAGGCAAATCTTTCAGCTAGACTTGGGAACAGTGCTGTGAGAATTTGATTGCAATACGTTCCAAGAGCAATGATGAGGTAGAGCATTCCAGAGAAAACACTCCCACTGCTCCACAGCACAGTGTTGGGGGCTTTATACCCCTTCAGCACATAGCTGACATCAGACATAGGGATGGAGCACACTATTTTGTATCCAACTAATTATATCATTGTTGATTGATTGTTTAAAACTCTACATGTAGAGTTCTGTACTGGACTCGTAGACATGGGTTTTCAAGTGAAACTGATGCAATATAAGATGGTAAAGAGACATTTCCCTCAGTAACAGATGGGTCAAGTCCCTGTATAAATGCTAAAAGCTGCTAATGACTTGAAATACCTTGTTGTTTATGGTCTTTTCATCTTTGATATTGCCAGAGTTCAGAGGGTTCTGTGAGAAATGTTTAGTCTGGTAGCAAGTAGAATTTGTGTAAACTTTTTCTTTTCCCAGGATTGAGGAAACTTTGACCACATTGATCCAGACAGAGTGATTTAGTATTCATGACTTGGCCAGTGGTTACTGGTAGGTGGGTGTCAATCCAGATAATCAGCCAAAGACTGCATTTGCCACAGCCCTAGGACTGTTCCAGTTCTGAAGGATGCCTTTCAGATTATGCAATGCTCCAGTAACCTTTCAGGGACTGAGGCAACACTGTTTGAGGGGCCAAATTGGTTGGTTTGGTTGTGTGAAAACCCCTTTTGGAGTGGATAAGCAGTAAATAAATAAAAACTGCCATTAAGGTTAAATTACTCATAGTACCCAAAAACATATCTACCACCCCTGACATACACAGTATAATTACCATCAATTTATAAACTATGGTATACATAAAACTGCTATACTGCTGCAACTCTACCATTAGCTCATGTAACAGAATTAGGAGAACTGGTGTTACTGGTTGGACTATTTACAAGACTTTTACAGTTTTACCATCAACATTACATATAAAACTCAGTAACCAACATGAAACATAACAGAAAGTAAAGCTCTATAGCTATTCAGATAGCTAGCAAAACTAGATAGTACCACTGAGTATAAATGGAATTCAATCAGCTCACACCAATCTGCACTACTTTCCACTTTTCATTTCTCTTTTCATTTGGGAAGTCACCATAAACTGACCAACAAATCACTTCAAGCTCAAACTAGAAACTGCCAATGTTCACGGAGGAAAAGTCTGAGGTGAAAGTTTTAATTCATGCAGCCAGCACATTCAGAACAGCACACCCATCAGCTGCACACTCATCAAGGATCAGGCTATCATATGACAGTGAGGTGCAAACAAAATGATAGACACTTCACACTCTTTTAAATCCAGATCTGCTTGTGATCTCTCCTGATCTAGAACATGGGTGCATAGTCATAGTCATAGTCATGTATTCATGATTTTTTTTACTGCAATGAAAAATCATTGCAGTAAAAAAAATCATGAATACATGACTATGACTATGCACCCAGCCAATGGTGTCAACCCATACATTCTAAATGCATATCAGATAGTTGTTTTAAAGTACTTTAAAGTCATTTGCAATATTCTTTTCATGGCTTTTGCCAGTCTCTAGGGTGGTGCCCTTCTGAAGTACTTTTTCGGTAAATTTATGATAAATTATATAATTATCATATATTCCGTTTGTATCATCTTTTAAGCTACATTATCTCCATATACTTTGTTTGACTCCAGACCTCCTCTCCAGGAGAAAACCCTTTCACAGGGACTTGAGGATGCATTCACAGGTGGTTAAACTGATTTTTGAGAAATACAGCAGAGCCATAGATCTAATAACCTTTTTGGCTTCTCAATGGCAGACTGCGATGCACTTCTGGGAGTCCAAGTCACATTTTCAGCCACTTTAGCCACAGCACAAAATAAGTGCTTATCTCTCCTTCTGGGTGCCCCAAACTGGTGAGAGAACCTTGGTTACCAGAGATTGTTCAGCTCCTATCACAGGAGTTTTGGCCCCCTCTTAAACTCAGGGGAAAATTCTTCACCCACACCTCAAAATCTGAGTCTGTGGGTCTGGCCTGTGAAAGGATTAACCTATAAATATACCTATTGACATAATCAGAACAATTCACAAGTAACACCCCAAAACAAACACCACCTGAAAGAGGCTGCCCACAAGAAAAATGGGTGCATTCAGAAAAAAAGGTGCTATCTTCTGAACCATATACAGTGCCTTACGAAAGCATTCGGTCCCCTTTAACTTTTCAAACTTTTGCCACATTTCAGGCTTCAAACATAAAGATACAAACATTTATTTTTTTGTGAAGAATCAACAACAAGTGAGACACAATCGTGAAGTGGAATGAAATTTATTGGATGTGTTAAAATTTTTTAACAAATAAAAAACTGAAAAGTGGGTGTGCAATATTATTTGGCCCCCTTGCGTTAACACTTTGTAGTGCAATTACAGCTGCAAGTTGCTTGGGGTATGTCTCTATCAGTTTTGCACATCGAGAGACTGAAATTCCTCCCCATTCTTCCTTGCAAAAAGCTCGAGCTCAGTGAGGTTGGATGGAGAGCTTTTGTGAACAGCAGTCTTCAGCTCTTTCCTCAATTGGATTCAGGTCTGGACTTGGCAATTCCAACATCTGGATAAGTTTATTTGTGAGTCATTCCATTATAGATTTGGCTTTATGTTTTGGATCATTGTCTTGTTGGAAGATAAATCTCCATCCCAGTCTCAGGTCTCTTGCAGACCCCAACAGGTTTTCTTCCAGAATGGTCCTGTATTTGGCCCCATCCATCTTCCCATCAATTTTGACCATCTTCCCTGTCCCTGCTGACAAAAAGCAGGCCCAAACCATGATGCTGCTGCCACCATGTTTGACAGTGGGGATGGTGTGTTCAGGGTGATGAGCTGTGTTGCTTTTAAGCCAAACATATCATTTTGTATTGTGGCCAAACAGTTCGATTTTGGTTTCATCTGACCAGAGCACCTTCTTCCACATGTTTGGTTTGTCTCCTAGATGGCTCGTGGCAAACCTTAAACAAGTTATGGATATCTTTGAGAAATGGCTTTCTTCTTACCACTCTTCCATAAAGGCCAGATTTGTGCAGTGTACGACTGATTGTTGTCCTATGGACAGGCTCTCCCACCTCAGCTGTAGATCTCTGCAGTTCATCCAGAGTGTCTCTTGGCTGCATCTCTGATCAGTCTTCTCCTTGTTCAATATGAAAACTTAGAGGGACGGCCGGGTCTTGGTAGATTTGCAGGGGTCTGATACTCCTTCCATTTCAATATGATTGCTTGCACAGTGCTCCTTGGGATGTTTAAAGCTTGGGAAATCTTTTCGTATCCAAATCCAGCTTCTCCACAACAGTATCTTGGACCTGCCTGGTGTGTTCCTTGGTCTTCATGATGCTCTCTGCACTTTGAACAGAACCCTGGGCAGGTGCATTTATAAAGAGACTTGATTACACACAGGTGGATTCCATTTATCATCATCAGTCATTTGGGGCAACATTGGATCATTCAGAGATCCTCACTGAACTTCTGGAATGAGTTTGCTGCACTGAAAGCAAAGGGGCCGAATAATATTGCACACCCCACTTTTCAGTTTTTTATTTGTTAAAAAAGTTTGACACATCCAATAAATTTCATTCCACTTCACAATTGTGTCCCACTTGTTGTTGATTCTTCACAAAAAAATTTAAATTTTATATCTTTATGTTTGAAGCCTGAAATGTGGCAAAAGGTTGAAAAGTTCAATACTTTTGCAAGGCACTGTATCAGATCCAGATGTAAATACCTGGAAATAAAACCTGAAATGTTGATCTTTTGTTTGAAATGTTTCAACACAATCGTGCAGAGGAAGTATTGTCATTTGGAGAAGCATGAGAAATGTGATGAGAAATGTTCATTTGCTTCACAGCCAGATGCCTAAATATTTGTAAGTTGTGACCTGTAATAAAACCTTGCCTTCTCTGGTGGAAATATCAAAGGAAGAGGAGGATTCCAAACCCTTCTTACCAAACCACATGGCTTTGGTCTTGGTTGAGTTTAATGATAGAGGCAGTTTACTGAAAGCATGTTGAATATGGAGTAGACTGCTCTGAAGCGATATTATTACTGATGCAGGAGAAAGACCAGTGGCATACAAGATAGTTTCATTGGCATATAAATGAATCACAAGTGGCATGAAGGATATCATTTATAAAAATAGAAAACAATCTTCTTGGGTTTAATTCCACAAGGATTTGGGCATTTTCTCCCACTGTTCTCTACAGATCCAAGCTCTGTCAGATTGAATGGGGATCATCAGTGGACTTCCATTTTCAAATCTTTGCAGTGATTTTCAAATGGGTTAAAGTCAGGGCTCTGTCTGGGCCACTCAAGGAAATTCACAGAGTTTCCCCAAAAACACCTTTGTGTTTTTCTGCCTGTGTGATTCAGGTCATTGTGTTGATAGAAGGTGAATCTTCTGCTCTCAGCAGAACATGGACACAGACTCTTAACTCCACACACTATTAGAGTTTTTAATACATAACAATGTGTGATAGTCACACAAGGAAGTCACACTAGATACTGAAAGCAATGTAATATTGGATTATTTTACTGAAAAAATAAATGTTGATTTGGTTTTGCTTATCTATTTTCAGGACTGAAAACACAATGGTGTTTCTGAAAATGTTTTAAGACAAATGTATGCAGAAATATATAAAAGATATGTGAACGTTTAGTTTTTCTTTTTAATAAATTTGTAAAATAATCTAACTTTCTTTTTTCACTTTCTCATTTTGAGTTATTGATTAAAGAATACTGGGGAAAGGTTGAGATGTGTTTTTAACACAAAGGCACAGTAATAAAATGTGAAAAGTAAACGGGTCTGAAGAGTTTCCAGAAGCTCTGTATATCATTTCTAATCTGATTCAAATGTGCAGAAATTGTGAAACCCTTAACATGCATAATGTAGATTCAACCATACAGCCTAAAGTTTCTCCAGTTGTCTTAAAGCCAATCTCTAACCCAGCAGGTTAACTTAAGCAGGAGAACATTAGTCAATTGTAGATCTGACTGTGGAGTACTTTAATGTGGGTGATGTGACAACCAGATCCTATTATACAAATCTGTTCTCCAGCTAAGCAAAAACAAAAACACGTCTAAGAGAACTGCAGTCATAGATTTCAGCACCTTCTGACACATTTCTCGACTCGACTGGACACCAGGGTCATGTTCCTCACGCAGCTACAGCTTACCTGAACCAGAACCAGAACCAGGACCTGAACCAGAACCTGAACAGTCCGACGAGAAACAGGAACAGGTCTGATGAGAAGCCAGAACTCAGCAAGTGATAAATGCAGCTGTCAGGACTGTCAGGATTGTCCCCCACAGGACCCGTCTTCACTGCGGTGTTCTCGGGATTTAGATCCGCTGTTCTAAGATCGGAGAACTTAATCCTCCACCTTGTTACGTAGCGCCCGATGAGACACGCACGCACGCACACACAGACACAGAGAGAGAGAGAGAGAGAGAGAGAGAGAGAGAGAGAGAGAGAACGAGAGAGAACGTGTCTACACTGACGAGAGTCTTAACCCGCTGCTGAAGGCTCACACACATCACCATGACTACAGGCAAACCGAATGCCTGTGAAAGACTAGAGCACTCTCAGTAGCTCAGACTCGGAGCTGGTGGTCACTGCCACTTCAGTAAAAGCATTGTTAGAATGTGACATAACAACCCCAACAGTATGTTTGATTGTGTGGTGGCTGGGGCAGTGCAGCAGGTTACTCCGACTGAAAATGGAAACAGCCTTTTTCACCATTGAAAAGCAGACGAAGGCACCACTGTATTGCATTCTGAGCTCGCTGAATCGTTACACTGCTGTTGTGAATAAGAAGCAAAGTCCTGTTCATGGAATGTTTTTATAATCATTATCATTATTATTAACAGGGCCCGAATGGCCCCCTCTGCTGGCCTCAGGTGGAACAGCACATACACGAGCCATGCGCTAAGCCCCGCCCCTCACTCGAGGCCCAGCTAATGAACAGCTGCAGGAGCTGCGGGCTGTTCCACGAAACGAGATATCTCAGTAAGCCGGGCTCATGGTCGATTCGAGCCTCAGTTACCACAGCAACGTACACGCAGGACAAACCTGTGCCAGAAGAGACGTTTAGCTTTAACGCATCTATTGGACGAGCCGTGTGACGTCATAGTCTCGCCGGGTGGGAATCTCAACAGTGGTACAAGGTTCCGGCACAATTCTGTTTATTATATTTCTAAAATGATTGTATAACGTTACAGCGTCGATGACTCAAGCGCTTCCTTAATATGTTCATCACATTGTCTGCTCACAGAGACATCCCTCCCATTATTATTCCCTCCCTCCCATAACAAGCCCTTTGAGACCAGCTGTATGTACTGATGAGATATAATGTTGTTTTGATCTGTAACCTAAATCACATTCAGTTCTCCAGAATTCCCAAACACACACAGCATCAATTCATTTTAAAGTCATAAACCTGTAAATCAGTTTGTTCTTCCATTAACTTTAAACAGCACAAATCACGAGATCAGACAGCAGATCAGCAGACAGATACTCAGAGTACTCACATCACAGTAAAATACAGGAGGGTACAAACGAGGCAGCCCATCCCCACCACTGTAAAATGTATACAATATCCATTCTCAGTGTGGAAGTGAAGAACAAAACTAGCGGGAGTAATTTGGGTGTAATTCTTTTTTTTATTTGTAAGAAACTTGTAGAGAGACTTCTGAACCGTGGTGGTGACAGGAACCAGGAGTCATTATTTGTACAATGCAAAAAGTACTATCTAAACCCACCACTGAGCCCATGTGTTAGGAACTATTTTGCCCTGCATGTACCTCTCTCCAGAAATTATATTTAAAATATAATATATTATATATATTAAAAACATAAGGATGTGTTTCATGGGGACAGACAAGATTAGATATTCCTCCCTCAATTCCTACAATGATGGGGCATCTCTGTTTTGGTCTAATGCAAGGACTTCTGCAGGAGTGAGGCCTGCCACAGGAGGCCCACCACCAGTAGCAGCAGCAGCTGCTTTCTTTCTGGTCACTAAAATATTTTATGCAGTTAATCATTGTCATCATACACACGTCAGTATGGCATTTTACATTTTCCTTCCCATTAGATAAACCAACTGGAATTGCACTCACCATTCTGGGGGATATTTTTATTTTTAATTTGGACTTGCTGCTTCTAACCTGTTGCTTCTAAATCAGGATGTGGTTAATTATTAATAATATGAATTTAAAATAACAACTTGGAAATGACTATGAATTGATTAAATAATATGCATACACATTTATTCTGTCAGCAGGAGAAAAATCTTCATTTTTCATGTCTTTTTCAATGATTGATTTCTGAGAATGTTTAAATATTGTGTGCATACTACATGCATAATCTTCAGGTACAAAAACATTGCTTGAATTAATTTTGGGAAATATATTGTTAGTGGAATGGAACTAGACCTAAGTGAACAGTTTGTCTAATTCAAGCCAGGCTTACTCAAACAAACTCTACTTTAAGCTGAGTTCATAGAACACCCCCCAGTTGGGACTCTTAGTTTCTGAGCTTTATTATTCTGTTTGCCTGTTTGTGTTTTTGTTGTCATGTTTTGCTTTTTGACCTGGAAGTTGGATATGTCTTCACTAATGTTGTCTGCCCATTTCCTGACCACTGCCTGTCCTGATGATATGTGGAATGCCCCTAATAAAAGCCCTCTGCACATGCAACCTGACTCAGTCTCTTTGTTACATTACTGTTAGAGCCCTATTATTTTGGTGTGTTTATTATTATAATTAGGACTCGAGCACTCGAGGTGCAAAGCCCTATTGTTTTTATAATATTTATTATTCAGGCTCAAATTCTTATTTTTCTCCACTAAAACACAGTGCACAGATCAAACAGTAACCCAATTGGCCTGATGGTGGCGCTGTATCAAAGCATCAAATCTCAAGGTCCATAACTCATACCACATATGAAGCAGAGACAAAAATCTTTTCCCCCGATTTCTTAATGGCATATACCCTAGGGGTCAAAGATCAGTAGTACTGCATCACTAGGTGGCATTATACCATTACACCATCAGCCAATCAGATTTTGACAGGTACTTAAAATGTTCAGAAATGTCCATTCACAAGACACACTACCTGTATGACAAATGGTCCCTCAAAAAACATTTTTATTACCTTTAAAGGATGTTCATTGATATCCCAGTATGTTCCCTAAATGAACGTTGTTTTATTACCTCTAGAGCAGCCTACATATATTCATTTATTTGCACTCTGAACTCTCCTTTTTACAGTATTAAGGTTAAGCAGAAATTCTTTAGGCCAGATATGTAAATGAACTGTCAACTTTTAATTGGCAAATAATAATAATAATAATAATAATAATAATAATAATAATAATAATAATAATAAAAGTCTAATAATAGCCATGTTAAATCATAAATTATGAAAAAAAAAAACATTTCATTTGAATAGGGCATTCTACAAATGTCTGAAACACTTTTCAAAACTTTCAACTCATAATGTAAAAATTCACAGCTATAAAAAACATCTTTCCTCCTAGATGACGATACTGTTGAAGGTAAAGCATCTAAGGTTTAGTTACGTTTGTATGTCTTGAAATACTTTTTTCCACTTTTCTATTGGTAATGCAGATGAGCATGCCATTCAGAGGAAGACAAAACACTGACTGTGAGGAAGTAGGGTACTTAAACCGGGGGGTCGAAGTGTACTTCCTGGGTAGTGTAGGGCAAGTAGTCAGAGGCACCCACAAATGGAACAGACAGAGGGAAAATCTCCAGGAAGGCCACCGGTTTATTAAACAAACAAATATTTACAAATATTTACACTGCGCTAATTAAGATAAAGAAAAGAAAATAATAATAATACTAAACGTTCCCACTACTTCAGTGGTAATGACCAATGACTGCAAAGCCACGAAAAGGTCTCTTCCAGTACAAACACACATTGGCAATACATTGGCAATACATATCTTCAGATGAGTACACTTTACTACGCCGATTCATTAAAGTCATTTTTAAACAAACAAACACTGTGAGTATTCAGATATTCATTGTTAGACCTTCTTCACGTCCAATCTCCCCTCTCTTTATAACAGAGGTGGATTGACCCAGGTGAGTAAAAGCTCAGAGCTCAGTCTCTTTACTGTTTTGGGCCTGGTTAGATGTGGACAACACACGTGAGTACAGGTATGTGTGTGACTTATGTGAGAAGCTCACATCATTACACACCCCCCTCCTTAAGCTCGACACCATCCCAGTGGCAACACAGGAAGCAATCACGTTCTCCGAACCTTTTGTGTACCGGATATGGAAACGATAGGGCTGCAAAGACAGATACCACCGAGTGATTCTAGCATTAGTGTCTTTCATTCTCTGAATCCATTGCAGACCCCTATGATCAGTTTCTAATACAAAGTCAGATCCTAGCAAATAATATTTCAAGGAGTCAAGGGCCCACTTAATAGCAAGGGCCTCCTTCTCAATGACAGAATATTTAGTCTCCCTCAGAAACAGTTTTCTGCTGATATACAGTATGGGTTTCAGGTCCTCACCCGGTCCCTGTAATAAGACAGCACCCAGTCCTAAGCCCGATGCATCTGTCTGCAAAACAAAAGGCTTGGAACAATCTGGGCTGGCCAACACTGGTCCTTCGCACAGTGCTGCTTTGAGTTCAGAGAAAGCAGTTTCACATGCTTCAGTCCATTTGACCCTCTGTGGTAAGTCCTTTCTCGTGAAGTCAGTTAGTGCCGCCGCCTTGGTCGAAAGGTTAGGGATGAACCGACGGTACCATCATAAAAGCCCTAAAAACGAGTGCACTCTTCTTTTAGTGGTAGGCTGCGGTGTTGGCCTTACAGCATCAACCTTGTCGACTTGGGGCTTAATTCGACCTCCTCCTAGAACATAGCCCAAGTATGTAACTTCTTTACAGGCGAGGTGGCACTTGCCTGGGTTTGCTGTAAGACTGGCCTCCACAATCTTCCTCAAAACAATGCTCAGGTATTTCAGACGTTCCCCCCACGAGGAACTGTAGATCACTACGTCGTCAATGTAAGCCGTTGTGAAGGTCTCTGTACCTTGGAGGACCTCATCAATTAACCTCTGAAAGGTCGCTGCGGCTCCATGCAAACTGAAAGGCATCGTAAGAAAATGGTACAGGCCAGTAGGTGTTCTGAATGCAGTCAGCTTCCTGGAGGGTGGACTTAGTGGTACTTGCCAGTATCCTTTACACAGATCCAGTGTTGACAGAAATCTGGCCTTTCCTATTCTCTCAATAAGTTCATCCACTCGTGGCATCGGATAGGGGTCAAAAGCAGACACCGCATTGAGCTTTGAAAAGTCCACACAAAAGAGTAGGCCTCCATCTTTCTTGGGGACCAGAACCACAGGGCTGCACCACTTGCTGTCCAATGGCTCTATGAGGCCCATCCTCTGCATCTCCTCAACCTCCATTTTGAGGTCTGGTACCAGTTGTGCAGGAACTCGGCATGAGGTCTGATGTAGTGGTTCCTCTTTGGTGAGTCTAATGTTGTGGCTGGTTACCAAAGTCCTTCCGGGTTCCTCAGAAAAGTAAGGTAGTTCTGTATCATTCTCAGTCTTGATGGAGTGTCTCGCATGAAGGACATGGCTTGGCACACCCACTGATGCTTAAAATAGAGCATTATTAGAAATTTTTTTTCACTGAATCAAACTGACTCACTCGCTGTTCTGCTCGACTCTTCGATCTGAATCTTGATTCAGGTTCGCGCATGCACATTGTGACTCGGCACGTCATCCAGGCTTTATTAAAATTGTTTTTTAAAGGGTCGAATTGGAAGTGGGGTCGCAACCCGCGGCTCTTTCATCCTTATACTGCGGCTCTGCGTGGCTCAGGAAAATACATTATAAGTATTTAATAGAAATGTATTTTGTTGCATTAATTCTATTTTCAATATTCATTCTAAATTGGAAGATTATTGTGATCTAAAATTATACTTTATTATTTTCTGTCACTCAAAACATGCGTCACACCTGTGGAAGCCGGTTTACCGATAAAACCCGGAAGGTGTAAATCAAGCTAATCTGGATCCGGATCCAAATCTGAAGCCAGAGTGGGTCTGACTGACATAGCTGACAAAGGCATGTGGGTGTCCGAATTCAAACACTGGACAGAGGATCTTGAAGATGTTGCCCGTCAGAAGGCCACTCTTGTTCAGAATCAAAAATGGAGAGATATTGAGAACCTTCTAGGACATATGCATTTGAAGTCCTTCAGATCCACATACAGTATATATGTGAGCAGCTGTTCTCCACCATGAACTACATTAAAAACAAATACTCCTCACAACTCACAGAGACAGCTTACAGTCCTGCAAATGTGAAAGTGACTTCATACAGCCCCGATCTGCAGACGCTCTGCGCAGAGCTTCAGGACCACTGAAGTCACATTAACCAGCTCAAAGAAATATTTATTCAGATATTTTGCAGATATTTATTTTTCATTGTTTAGTGAAATTGTTTAGTGCTTTTTTTCCAGTGTATTTTTAAAATTCATGAAAAGCAATATAAACTGTGTTATCTACATTTTAGATGTCAAAAATTATTTGCGGCTCGCAGTGTTTTATTTTCTGTGGAAACTGGATCCAAACGGCTCTTTGGGTGTTAAAGGTTGCCGACCCCTGCACTAAAGGAACATCAGAAAAGAAAAAACAGAGAAAGTGAGAAAATATGATGAAAAATACTTGGAATATTTTACGAGTTATTGATACCGTTTTTTCCTGGGGGTAGGGGGGTTGCAAACTTTACTGGAGCCTAAAAGGGTCGCACAGTGAAAAAGGTTAAGAACCTCTGGACTACAGTCTGTAATTCTAAGACTGGGTTGATTTATAGAACTACAAAGTGCTCTTGTATGGTAAGAGGAGCTGATAAAATGGACAGTGAATGGAAATAAGAAATAAGGCCATTATAATGTTGTTATAATGGTGTTTTACTTATACTTCTAAAGAAATTGTTAATGTAGTTTTTTGACAGACTATTAATTTAAAATACTTCATATCCCTAATGTGAAACACACAATTCATCTGCCTAATATTTACTGTAAAAATTCACAGCAATGTGTTTATAAGTATTTAAACTAAATCTGAGATGAATGCAGTTAAAAGCATAAGCTGAAACAAAAATTTTAATATATTTTTTGTTTATTTCCAGCAGATGCTTCATCAACATCCAGTGGCCAGGCAAGGTAATTTCTCCGAACAAGGACTTCTTTTTGTGTTTGCTAAAAAACAAAACAAACTAATATTGGTTAGTCATAAATTAATAATAGATTTACACAGACCTAAATTAGTTACTACTGTTACTATGTCCACCAGCGAACTAACATTACACCAGAGTATTAGAACAGATGTGTATGGGTTCAAATCAAATCAAATCAACATTTATTTGTATAGCGCTCTTCACAACTGAAGTTGTCACAGAGCAGCTTCACAGAAATCAAGAAATAAAAAGGTTAACAACATAGGAACAAAGGATAAGAGACAGATCCCCTAGTCAGCAAGCCAAGGGGTGACAGTGGCAAGGAAAAACTCCCTCAGAGCTGGAGGAAGAAACCTTGGGAGGAACCAGGCACCAGGTTCAGTGTCCCTAAATAACTATGTACAAGTAGTTTGACCAGAGGAGGATGGGTCCTCCCCCTTGTGAGCCTGTTTCCTCCCAAGGTTTCTTCCTCCACCTCTGTGGGAGTTTTTCCTTGCCACTGTTGCCTGTTGGCTTGATCACCAGGGGTCTATTTCTATTTTTTATACTCTCTGTTTTGTTAACCATTTGGTTTATTTTTAAATTTCTATAAAGCTGCTCTGACAAATACATGTGAATCAAATACATTTTCTGGCTGATGTCCTGAGATGTTGCTTCAGTATTTCCACATAATATTATTTCCTCATGATGCCATCCCTTTTGTGAAGTTCACCAGTCCCTCCTGCAGCAAAACAACCCCACAACATGATGCTGCCACCCCCATGTTTCTCAGTTGGGATGGTGTTCTCAGGCTTGCAAGCTTCCCCCTTTTTCATCCAAACATAACAATGGCCAAACTGTTTTGTCAGACCACAGGACAAGTCTTTGTCCCTGTGTGCTTTTGCAAACATTAATCTGTCTTTTTTAATGTTTCTTTTGGAGTAATGGCTTCTTCCTGGCAGAGTGGCCTTTCAGCCCATGTCAATACCGTACTCGTTTGACTGTGGATAATGACACACTTACCAGCTTCAGCCAGCATCTTCACAAGGTATTTTGCTTTTGTTCTTGGGTTGATGTGCACATTTTGGACCAAAGCACGTTCATCTCTGGGACACAGAACCCGTCTCCTTCCTGAGTGGTATGATGGCTGGACATTCCCATCTTGTATGTACTTGCATATAATTGTTTGTGAACGAGGCACCTTCAGGCATCTGGAAATTGTACCCAAGGATGAACCAGACTTGTGCAATTCTCTTCCTGATATCTTGGCAGATTTCCTTTGACTTTCTCATGATATTACACAAAGAAGCAGTGTGTTTCAGCTGTGCTTTAAAATGCATCCACAGCTGTGTCTCCACTTAACTCAAACATTGCCTGTGTCTCCACTTAACTCAGAAGCTTCCAAAGACATGACATCATCATATGAGCTGTCCCGGCATAGTAATCTTAGTGTATTTAAACTTTTGAATACTTTTTTAAAAAATTCTTCTTTCATTATTCTGGCAGTTAGCACATAGAAATAATTGGTAATCCTACTTGACCTAAAACAGGAAGAGTTTATTCTGATTTCATGTGAGACAGTGAGAAAAAACATGCACGTGTCTTTTTATATAGTGTATGTAAACTTCTGGTTTCAACTGTAAAACTGTGTGTTTAGCATTTGAATAGGTTTAGATTCAAGGGCTTGGTAGTAGTATCAACTAATAATAATAATAATAATAATAATAATAAAAATAATAATAATATTCAAATTGATAATCCTAATCATATGTATTCTGCTTATTATTGTTTATTATTAATACAGTTAAGAATTAAGCAAAAACAAACAAAAGCAAAAACTATATTACAGAAACCAGTGCTGTGCATTATGTAGCCAGCATTCTTGTAGCATCTAGGCATAGTCAGATTAGATAAGTTTCTCAGGAGTACCTGTGTAAAATGTTACACATTTACATGTATCATCAGTGCTAAAACGAAGAAAACAAGATTCAGAAAGTGTTTAACAACCACCAAAATATGGAATGAGTAAGAAAGTGTCTCATTCATGAAACCTTCATAAAAACATGAGCAAAGTACAAGTAAATGTGCTCTGTGTTTATATCACTAAAATGGGTGTTTTCACCTGCTTAATATCTGCATTTTGGTGGTCCTGTGAGGTCCAGACCATTGAAGATCAGGGTTAAAGAAGGCTAACAAAGTATGCTGAGAAATAGATTGACTACAATCTGTATATATAGATCTACAAAGTGTCCCTGTATGGTAAAAGGAGCTGATACAATAGGTAGTGAATGCAGTGACTGTCAATGTTATGGTTGATCAGATGATCTACCTATATCTATCTATCGATCTATCTATCGATCGATCGATCAACCGATATACAGTAGTGTTCAAAATAATAGCAGTCCAATATGACTAACCAGATTAATCACTGTTTTTGGTATAAATTATATTACCACATGACAAACAATTTACCAGTTGGTGCAGTAGATTTTTAGAAATCCAACAGACTCAGCGGATACAATTTGCCAAAGAAGAAATCAACTGGCCCAAAGAGAAATGGAGAAACATATTGTGGACTGATGAAAGTAAAATTGTCCTTTTTTGGTCCAAGGTCCCTACGGACAGTTTGTCAGATGAACCCCAAACTCTGAATTCAAGCCACAGTACACTCTGAAGACAGTGAAGCATGGTGGTGCAAGCATCATGATATGGGCATGTTTCTCTTACTATGGTGCTGGGTTTATTTACCGCATACCAGGGATCATGGACCAGTTTGTATATATCAGAATACTTGAACAGGTTATGTTGCCTTACGATGAAATGGAAGTGCCCTTGAAATGGGTGTTTCAACAAGACAACGACCCTAAACACACCAGTAAACGAGCAAGATCTTGGTTCCAGTCCAACAAAATTGAAGTTATGGAGTGACCAGCCCAATCCCTTGACCTTAATCTGATAGAAAACATGTGGTGTGACATCAAAGATGCTGTTTCTGAGGCAAAACAAAGAAATGCAAATGAATTGTGGGATATAGTCAAAGTATCCGGGGCTGAAATACCAGATGACAGGTGCCAGAAGTTGGTTGACTCTATGCAACACAGATGTGAAGCAGTTCTAAAAAACTGTGGTTATTCAACAAAATATTAGGTTAGTGATTCACAAGAACGCTAAATCATAAAAAAGGAGTACATATTTTGAGTTTGTAAAGACAAATGCAGACACTGCTATTTTTTTGAACACCCCAATGTTAATTTTTTGTTATTTTCTGTACAGTAGTTACAATTTCTCTTCATGTTTTGATTTGGAGTAAGTAAGCAATATTCCCAATGCATGGAAATAAAAACTATTATAAAGATTTTGTGCTTACCTCATGTTTTTAAACACACTGCTATTATTTTGAACACAACTGTATATATATATATATATATATATATATATATATAGTATATACGTATTTAATCAATTTTTGTAATAAGATTGTAACATACAAAAAGTGAGGTTTCCTTCTTTCCAGGTGCACTGTATATATGTGTCTGCATTTTGCATATCACCATATAATTAAAAACAGAAAACCGATCTCTAAGTGTTTAATCACTAGAGGTCACAAAATTGTTAACATATATGCTTATTTATTCTTTTAGCTTAACTGCTTTCAAAGTGCATCACAATTCAATTCAGGGTTCAAGTTCAAGTTGTCAGGTATCTTTTCAGATTAAAAATGAAATGTTTACAGGCAATCATATATTGTGTTCATTTTATGCGTCATTTTGTGTTACATTCTACTAAACTGATAAAGCATATACATTGCTTTAGTGGTAAGAATGGGCAAAGTAACGAAACCAAATCAAAGGACTGGCAACACAGAGAATGTTTCTTGGAGTAACACAAATGTCCTAAATACCTTGAAAGTGTCATTTAAAGAACTTTACATGAATGTCCCCTCAATTTCCTCAGAATGTTTCCTGTTGGTCCTACACATGTCCTATAAGGACGTCTGCTGTTACATTTTGGTGACCCTGCAAATCAAAGTTCAAGAGACTTTTGTAGTTTTCATCCAGAGGACATTCTCTGGACCTATTTTTATTTGCTAGGAAGTACTTGGGCTGTGTCCTATAACAGTTACATCTAACATACTTTAGAAATTTGGTAGGGACAAAATTTAGACATATTTGTAGATACAATAAACAAATTTGATTGGCTTGAGATGCCTTTCTAAAAAAAGGGAGTGGAGATACAGTCATGATAAAGTTAGGGCACCATATGAACACTTGAGTTTTTTGATTTAACATATTTAAACATTGGACATTTGATCTTTATTTTAACTGTATTGAGAGATGGAGGAGATATAACAACTGAATTAATATCTTTTAAAAATCATTTGCAAAACATATTTTCAATTGGTAAAATAATGTCACAGTGATGGTCAACTAATTTACACGATACACAACACTAGACAAAATGGAAAAGTTAACATGGTCAGAACACAGTTGTTAAGAAATTAAAGAAATTTGGTTTGAACATGAATAATGTACACTTTTCAGTACTGGTATGGGTCACTGTCGAACAGGAACTTGGCTATTTTGTAAATTTGACATTTTTCAAACCTCTCAGACATATTGTATTCTCTTGACATTTGGTGTAGATATGCTTCAGACATCTGTCATGTTTAATTCTGAAGGAATAGCGAATGAATCAAACAAGAACCGAATGGTGGGCAGTTGATTATCTTTAAACACCTTGCGAAAATTAGATGTGGATACTCTGCAAAGTCAGTTAGAGTTTGGTTAAAGGTCAGACTTCTTTGTTTCCCTTGAGTGTGGTCAGTAAACACAATGCCGCCTCCTACATGGTATAATTTAATTTATGAATGTGGTTGACAATTTCATGCACTGCTCACAAATGTGTAGGCACATTATATTCACTTTCTCAGACATATTAGTGATTGGGTTATATCAGCTCCACTCAGCAGCATGTGTGCCATATTGGAATTGTTGTATTTTTTATGTAATTTTATCAACTCATTTGATTTATTTCAAACCCCTGAAATTTCATGAGAATAAACTTCAAAACATATGTGAATATAAAATTCATGTGTTCCAGAATATGTTTACATGTACATTTACCAACTTAAAATGAACTCAATTTGACCTTATTGTACAGAAATCATTGAGTTTCATTTAAATGCAGTGAAATTTTTCAAACTCATATTACAATAAACTGTAATGGAGTTATGGATCTCTTAACATGCAAAAACTTTAATAATCAGGACACAGTTGCTCAGATATTCACTGTATAACTGATAGTATTACACACTGTTTCTGCAGACCTCAGATTTTTTTTTTTTTTACTTTTTTAACTCTTCCAAGCTTCTTTTTCCATAGTTCATCTGTCTCCTATAACAGTTGCATCTAAAATTCTTTAGAAACTTGTTAGGGATAAACTTAAGATGTATCTGTTAATATAATTAACAAATTTGATTGGCTATTCTATGCTATGCTATTCTAAAACAGGGAGTGGAGATACAGTCATGTGAAAGTTTGAACGCCGCATGAACACAATACTTATTTAAACATGGGACATGTTTATTTTAAATATATTGAGAGATGGAGGATATATAACTGAATTAATGTCTTTTAAAAATCATTTGCAGAACATAAAAAGGCTCTAAAAAGGTGCAGTTTGAGGATCATAGGTTTGCATCCTTGACATTGCCATTGATAGCTGGAGTCTGAGAGAGACATGTTTTCTCTGGGTGGATAGATGATGTGATCTCTCTCCACATCACACTCAGCCATGGTACCCAGTTCTTTCCTCTGAGCGTGTTGGCTGTCTAGCAACGATACAAAATGGCAGCAGTTTGAAAAGATGTGCTCATCCTCACACTCCTAGTGTTGGGAGCATTGTATGTGATGGAGGAGAGTACTAGTGGGGCTGGGGAATTGGCACTTCTAAAATTGGCTGCAAATGATTAGACCGTTGATAGAGAGGAGGCTTATTTATACTTCAGACATTAGAGCTCTCTGAGGCCTTCAGAAAGAAGGTTGTAGATGCATATGACTCTGGGAAGAGATTTAAAAAGATCTCAAAACAGTTCCACTGTCTAGAAAACAATTTACAAGTGGGAAACATTTTAAACAACTGACAACATATCCAGGTCAGGCCATCCTAGCAAATTAATCCAAAGAGCAGACTACAAGATGCATCAAGAAGTCTCAAAAATTCCAATATTCCATCATGGGACCTACAGGTAGTTGTAGACCTGTAGACCACAGTTGATGTTAGAGTGCAGTTAGAGTGAGAAAGAGACCAATCAAGTTTAATTTTCATGGGAGGTGTGCAAGGAGGAAACCCTTTCTGTCACAAACACCCCCCCCCCCCCCCAAACCAAATAAACAAAAAAAAAAACAAACAAACAAAAAAACAAAACATCAGGGCAGGATTAAAGTTTGCCAGAGAACACATAGACGAAGACCAGGACTTCTGGAACATTGTTTTTTTAACAGATGAATCCAAAGTTTAATTACCTGGGCACAGTAATAGAGGACATAAACAAAACAGCATTTGAGAACAACTATGGAGCATGGAGGTGGAAATGTCATGGAGAGCTCTTCATTATAGAAACCACTATGAAATCTTTATTGTATCAGAGGGGCCTAAAGGAAAATGTAAGACCATTTGTACAAAGACTGATGCTGAAACATCACATAGCTGAAAGAATTACGCATGGAGATGTGGGAAATATATTTTTTCCAGACGATGGGAAAATATTTTTCCCAAATGTCAGACAGTTACAGGAAAAATTGACATCATTTCAGCCAAAGTATACCAGCTATTAGGGTATAGGGTGTCTCAAGGAAATTACATTTCTATTAATTACATTTTGTAAATGATGTTTAAAAGACATTTCTTCAGTTTGTTTTTAGTTATATCAGCTCCATCTCTTAGAGTTAAAATGCTAACCAAATCTTCATATGTTCATGTGTCCTGGTATGCTTTATTAGGTTTGAGTAAAGGTCAATGTGGTTTGAGTATTGGGTCAGTTTTTGATTTGCCGTGAGTACGCCTTGCAACATGTGAGGGTTTTTAGTGTAAACGCTCATTTTTCACTTCTGATGCTTGGAAACTAAATTTTACCATAGGCCTCAAGGTATGCAAAAAATAAAAATAAAAATTGTGCATGGGCTTGGGCATGGTTCAGGAGCACCCCGAAACACAGAACATGATTGGGATGAAGGTGTTCAAATATGCACCGCCATTCAACAATCACAGTTTTTATCAGACTCTGCCCAACAAGAAGCTGGATATTTTCATTCAACGTTTTTTTTTTGTTTGTTTGTTTTTTAACATACTCTTAGTGTTTTGAGGGGCTTGTAATAATCAAAAACCCATGAACTTGATGTGTACTACAATTGGGATGTACTGTGATCCAATATTCCTGTCCGATCAGCTCCATCAGTGGCTCATACATTTCAAATGCATGTATGATGTGGTGGGATTCTCAAAAACTCATGAAAATTGGCCCCCCCATTAAGGTCTTGCTATGCGTTAGAATCATTTAGAATTGATTTCCTCCAGATGGACTTCATGAGTCTATACCACCCCCTAAAACCTTTGTTACATAATTTCTATGTTATTTTATTTTTGTAGTAGTTCCAAAAACATTCTCCAATGATGATTGATTTACCACATTTGCAACACTAGATCAATTGGAAACATTACCATGGGCAGAACACAGTTGTTTAGAAGTTCATGAAATTCAGTAGTACATGAATCACATTTGAATCTAATTTCTATGTACATTCCTTGAATTATTTTTAATTAAACTTGCTTAAAGTGAAGAAGGGATCATTTATTTTTGCAGCAAAGCTGATAATTCAGCTTAACATGCAAGATAGGCCAATAAAGTAAACAAAACAAACAATTTATAGAGTTCACTGGTCTATGTTTGGGAATCACTGGTATATCAGGGGTACCCAATTTTGGTATTGAAGATCTGACATCTGGAAAAGATCGAACACAGCTGGCTGTAATATTCAGATTATTATGAACACCAGAAATACTTCATTACCTGGATGTTGGCTGTCGATTAGTTTGTAGACGTCCAAGAGCAGAACTGGGAAAATCTGATTTAATTCTTATTAAATCACTTACGGCATTTCCTCATTCAGGACAAATTTCTAATCACACATACAGTACCTACAACAAAAATGATCACTACATGTCCCCAACATGCACAGCCTTCTGTGCTGTAGCATAAATATGGAGTGAAGTGACCTGATAAGATAATGCAAAAGTGTTGTGATTCACTGCAAATGACACTTGTTGATAACACCCATCCAACCACAGTAGTGCAGTATTTGACTGTGAAGGGGAGTTGAGTCTGAATATAGCTACTGAAATCAACTCCCACCAATATGACTGCAGTCAAGTTGTTTGTGTCTTTGAACAAGAGTTCCAGCCTCTTGCTAACTTGTAGCCACCCAGCCACTTTTTTAACAAGCTGAAATTCCTCCAAATATCTTTTCTAGCTTCCATTCTAACATCTAACTGGAAACTCTGGAGCAGTCCAGATTATTTATCTAGATAACAAGCAGATTTGGTCTCTGTTTCAACATATTGAATAGCAACAACTGAAAGGGTCTTTTTCTGTGGCTCACAATAAAATGTTTTAATTGTCCTGAGACTATAATTGCCAATAGGCTATGCATAAGAGTAAAAGAAAAAAAGGAAAAGCAAACAAATTATATGAAAAAAGGGAGAAATCCAATTTTTGAGGTACTGGATACTGTCAGCATGACAAAGCATAACAACACCTAAACTCGTTTTAACTTCATTTATGCTTGCTTTCAGGCTAAACTTTTTGGTACACGAATCAAAATACATTAGTCAATGAGTGATACTGATCCTCAGACAAAACACAGGCTCAGTTAACATTAAACTAACTTTAAACCTAAACCCAAAAATATAACTACCCCCCCCCCCTCAATGTATCTTCGTTTTGACATTCAGTGATATGCAGCTGCTTTCAGTTTGTACATGAAAAATCACATAAAAAAAACAAAACTCTTGGTCAGTAATAAAGAAGAGTCTACAAAGCACATTGGTGATTATAGTCCAAACCAGCAACCTACAAAGTTTTTGGCCACATAACACAAAGTATGCCTACTGTCTGATGACACATGAACTGAAAGAAAATTTGTGGAGCCTGAACTAATGCTTTGTCAAAAAAAATCAGATGAACACAGTTTTCTCCTTAGTCCAAATGTAACCAATCATTTAAATAACACTTTGCTTTCTTAGCTAAGCTGTACAGTTCTAATGGAAGCTTGTGGCTTTATGTGGTATCTGGTAGAACATAGTTATTAACAGTGGTAATTGTTATATATATTGTAACATTGTATCTCCATTTTTGTTGTTTTTGCCTTTTTGACATAATTAGAATTTGACTGCTGTTTGTTATATTGTGTTTAATTTCCTTAAAAATGCTCCAGTTTTCTTTTCTTTTTTTCCTCAGATTTTACCTTCAGCTGTACATTTTCTATTATGGAGATATAATAAAAATATTTTAACACCTTATTGGTATAACCCAGCATATTTGCCCAAACTGGGAATCAAACGCCAGTCTCCTACATGGTGTGGGGGCTCACTGGTAGTGTTAACTCTCGTTTTTTAATTGTGTTGTGCCACAAGTATTGAAACAAGTGTTGTTTTTGAAATGACAACACAAGCGAACACACAATGTAGCTTTTAAATGCTCCCTGTTCAAATGCACTTCAGTTAAGAATTTATCAAGCTGCCTGTTTAAGGTCTTGCAACAACATCTCAATGGAATTCAATGGGATTTGACATGGTCACTTTAAAATGTTTCTTTTTTTAGCCATTCAGAGATGACTTCTGTGCCTCAGATCTTTGTCTGCTGCATAACCTAACTGAGCTTGAGCTTTAGGATATGAACTGATGGGTGGACATTCTGCTTCAGGATTTTCTGATAGAGAGCAACAATGTCATTCATCAACAATGTCAAATGGCCAAGTTCCTGCAGCACAAATGATTATTGTACAGCTATTACCATGTTTGACGGGTCATGTGATGGTGGAATTCTGTGTTATTTTTACACTGGATTTAATGGGACACATGTCTGAAACCAGTAAGAAGAATATCAATCCAAATGGCAGGTGGTAATCTAAATGTCATCACTGGTCAGCACTGCCTTGCAACTTTGTCAATGCCTCCATATTTCTTATTGTGGAATCATATTGACATTATTTGCTTACTTCTTTTATCACTTCCTGGATTAATGTACTCTTGGTGAAATTTTGATTGCTGGCCACCACTGTTCCATTGTATCTATTTTTGGATATTGACTTTGTGGTTCACTGGAGACCCAGCTTTGTAACCCTTTCCAGACTGGCTTTCAGTAACTGTTTTGTATCTGTTATTGAAAGTATAAGAATGGGGCCAGACCCATTGCCAGACAGGTAAATTACCAAGTAAATTTGGCCAAGTAGTTGATGAGTGAAATATATATATATGTATGTGCAAAAAGTTAGGACACTTCACAAACATATTGTTTTGTGTCTTTTTTTTAGGGTATTTAAACACATGAACTTTTATTTTAGCAATATTGAGGGATAGAGGTAATACTAATGGAGGTAAAACTAAATACATAAAACTGAAGAAAGGTCTTTTGAAAAATTTGTAAAATGCAATTATTAGAAATGAAATTTTATTGTGAGGAAAAAGTTAGGACATCCCCATATTTATTACTATCTATATATTAACACCTAAAATTAGAATCAGGTGCAGCATATCAGCTACAAATGATTAGACCATTGTTAGAAGTTCTTTGGCGGAAGCTGTCTTATTATTACCTTTAATTTATTTAACCTTTAATTACCTTTTATTATTATAAATAAACTCTTTTTGTCTCGAAAATAATTTACAAGTGGAGGACATTTTAAACAACTGCTAACATGGGCAAGTCAGGCTGTCCTAGAAAGTTCAACCCAAGAGCAGGACACAATATACATAAATAAATCCTAAAATATTATCACTGGACCTACAAGTAGATGTTCCCACAATTGACGTCAAAATGCATCTACTATCAGAAATTGAATACACAAGTTTGAAATTCATGACAGGTGTGCAAGGAGGAAACCCTTGCTGTCAAAAAATAAACATCAGGTCAAGGTTAAGGTTTGCCAAAGAACACATAGACAAAGATAAAGATATTTTGCAATTTCTTTTTATAAAGACATTTCTTCAGTTTTATGTGTTTAGTTACCTCCATCTTAAAATTAAGTTAAATGTCCAGTTAAAATGAAGATCAAATGTCCAAATGTCACATGTATGTTTAAATATGTTGTTAATAAAAGTCAAATGAGTTCATGGGGTATATATATTTGTACTCACACATATTGTACTCACAACATTTATATTGTAAAATGTATTGTAACAAAGCTAGTGTGAGTTGCCCAGACCTATTTGTAACCTCTAGAAGTACATTTTGATGATCTATGTTAAAAACTATTTATGTACTGATAACAGCTGCAAATGTGTTGCTTGGATTTATAAATATGGCCAAAAGCATACACAAAAACAATACAACCTGTGTCTGGAAGGTTTAGATAATAGTCAATATCAAACATTACCAGAAACCACATGCATAATGCTTAATATTGCCTATAAACTTCCATTATTTGTAAGCTACACTGGGATACTAAAGAAGCAAACTTGACATGCCAAATGTGTTTTTGTTGATCACTTACATCTGGAGAAAGTGGAATACTGCAAAAGTCTGATCTTTCACTTTAGTATTGCTTTAAGAAGGATTTGATAGTCCTGCATTCAGGACACCTCAATGATGTCCATGCTCCCAGAGAAGCTGGACTGACTACCCACTTTGACTAGTTCCTCCCTGGAGTGGCTTTCAGTCATGCTGTCACCAAACTCCATTTGACAGCTGCGCCGCTTTAGCTGCTTCTCAAAGTTGCTCTCTTCATGCCAGCTGCGGCGTGAGTCTCCAAGGTCTCCACTACGCTGACGTCCACGCCTCCTCACTGCCTCTAGCCCCTGGCTGCAGCTGTATGCTGCTGCAAAGCTGCCTTGGGTACTTCCGCTGCTGCTGCTGAAGATGGCTGAAGTGGAGTAGAAGCGTGCTGACTCAGAGGAGAGATACCAGGCCCCTCCACCCAGTGAGGATGAGGTGACAGACACAGAACCAAGGAGGATGTCCGAGTGCCAGCCCTTAAGCATTCCCAGTCCACTTTTGGTCAGTTTCTGCTGTGAGCACGACAGGCCCAGCAAGAAGCTGGCTGCACTTGGGGTTTCCTCCATGCTGTCACTCCTGTGTAGAGGCTGAGGGAGGGTGGTATGTGGTTGAGACTTAGCTTGGGGCTTAGTGGGCAGATTTGTGTTGTCAGTTGCTGGGCTGTCTGCCTGCTCTTTATCTGGACTCTGCTCTGGTGTTGAGTGCTCTGAAACTTCCTGCACTGGAGAGAACTGGCAGGGCTTGGCTGCAGCATCCTTGAATGAGGATGGTTTGTAATAGTCTGGAGTGTATCCGCCACCCTCCCGGAGGATCGCTTCAGTGCTTGGCTCCCCATATGACTTGATGTCCAAAGAAAAGGAATGCTTCAGGTGGCTGTTGTCCTCTAGGCCCTCACCCAGTTGCAAGCTACACAGAGCATGAGCCAGCAGCTGCTCTTTGGGAGCCCCAACCAGTACACAGGGAAGAGACAAAGGCTCTAACGGAACCACCACAGATGAGGCCTTGGTTCCAGCTGTGCCAGGCATGTCTGTAGGATGACTCTCTGCCTCATGGCTGTGCTCCTCAACTCTCTCTACTGGTTTGAAGTCAACCTCGGCTCTCTCAGGGCTCTTGATCTTCTTTTCGAAGTCTAGTAGCTGGCCAAGGAAGTTGAAATTGGGTGAGATTGTGGGCCTCTTTTCTTTCACAAACCTAGGGAGGTAAATAGCATTTTGCTAGCTATTTGTGTCATGGGTTCTCATTAGCAAGCATCACAGCACAAGCTATAATTACTAGTGACATTCATTTTAATGAGAGGATGCCAGAAGCCAGAGTTTGTATTTCATTCAACCAGAAAACCTGTCAAAATCAGCAACCTATAATGGAAATTGACACTTCTGAGATTGTTCTCAAACAAATGGTTAGAATACCTGTAGGCCTCGTCTAAGGACATATCCATTCTCTTCATTATATAGGCAATGGCAATAGTGGCTGATCGTGAAATTCCTGCCAGGCAGTGGACTAGAACTCTGGCATTGCAAGCCTTTGCTTTCTCTGGGGAAGAAAAGAGAATGTAAGTAGGCCAAATGTTAACTACTGCTGGCACAGAGCAAGGCTGTCCTACCAGCTTTAATTTGTGCTTTGGATAGTACAGTGTTACAAAATAGTGCAAAGTAATGAAATATCTCACTTAATGAACACTTTCACATAAGCAAAATGCATTAGGCCCTGACAACAGAACATCCAAAATGGAAGTATGTATGGGAAAAGAAAGGGGATGACAATATTCCCATGAGAGAATGGTTAATTATTCAATAAATAAAAGCAGTCAAATCATCTTGAGAAAGTGGTCTTCCTTAACTGGAAGCTGACCTATGAACTCCACTGATTTGTCCAGCCAGGGCAGGATCTTCTCGCAGAAGCTGTCATTAACAGGAACACGCAGGAAGTTCGATTCCAGAATGAAGTCAGGCTTGGGACAGGTGTTACTGGCATTGAGCACATATGCAATGTTGTTCTTCTGCATCAAGTCCTGCAACAGGAGGATTAGACAGTGGTGTAGTTTTGTGAGCTTTCGGATATTATTTTATACACAGTTCTCCTACTTAGAAAGAGTATAAGGAACATTTCAACTATGATAGACAAAATGAGAAAATCCAGGAAATCACATTGTAGGATTTTTAAATAATTTATTTGTAAATTATGGTGGAAAATAAGTATTTGGTCATTCACAAACAAGCAAGATTTCTGGCTCTCACAGACCTGTAACAACTTCTTTAAGAAGCTCTTCTGTCCTACACTCGTTACCTGTATCGTTAACTGTTTGACCTCATTATCTGTATAAAAGACACCTGTACACAGCCTCAAACAGTCAGACTCCAAACTCAACCATCGCCAAGACCAAAGAGCTGTCAAAGGACACCAAGAAGAAAATTGTAGACCTAAACCAGGCTGGGAAGAGGGAATCTACAAAAGCAGGTTGGTGTGAATAAATCAACTGTGGAAGCAACTGTAAGAAAATAGAAGACATTCAAGACTATTGATAATCTCCCTCGATCTGGGGCCCCACACATGATCTCATCCTATGGGGTCAAAATTATCATAAGAACGGAGAGCAAAGATCCAAGAACTACGCGGAGGGACCTGGTGAATGACCTGCAGAGAGCTGGCACCAAAGTAACAAAAGCTATCATCAGTAACACGCTACGTCGAGAGGGACTCAAATCCTGCTTAAGCCAGTACATGTCTAGGCCCGTCTGAAGTTTGCCAGAAAGCATATTGATGATCCAGAAGAGGATTGGGAGAATCTCATGTGGTCATATGAAACCAAAGCGAAGAAGTGGCTCACTTCTCCAGATCTCAAACCCATAGAAAATTTGTGGAGGGAGTTGAAAGTCCATGTTACCCAACGGCAGCCCCACATCAATGCTCTAGAAAAGATCTGCATGGAGGATTGGGCCAAAATATCAGCTACTGTGTGTGCAAACCTGGTGAAGACTTGGAAAATGTTTGACCTCTGTCATTGCCAACAACAGTTATATTACAAAGTATTGAGTTGAACTTTTGTTATTGAACAAATACTTATATTCCACCATGATTTACAAATAAATTCTTTAAAATAAATCCTACAATGTGATTTCCTGGACTTTTTTCTCATTTGTCTCTCATTGTTAAAGTGTACCTATGATGACAATTACAGACCTCTCTCATCTTTATAAGTAGGAGAACTTGCACAATCAGTGGTTGACTAAAAGGTAAGTTTTTGCCCCACTGTATTTTTTTTAAAAAGCAGACTCATATCCTCTCATGCACAGATTCTCATCCAAAACCTAGTCCCTTCTAAACCCCTATGGCAAAAGGCATAATATTTAGATAATTTAACTTTTAGAACCCTATGCAAATTTTTTGGGATGTTTTCATAGTCTGACATACATTTATTCACCAAAAGTATTTATAAGGTACAGTCACACATGCCAGATATTACTTTCAGGTAATCCGAGGCTACTCAACTTTGTCTTCAAAACTGAATTTGAGAAGAATTTGATTTAAAAAAATTGCTATCACCTGCAGTGTTGTAGATAAAGAACACTTTACATCTAAGAAATTTGAAATTAATAATTTAGAGTGCTTTGATCTGAAAATGAAAGAATTTTGAACAATTATTCGTAATGATTAGATTAACAAGGACATTTATAATAATAGGTTCTACAAAATACTTGACTGTGCTCCAAATAAAATATAATGTTAAAAAACTTAAATGTCCTTTATTATTTTTGTTATTTATGTATGTGTCAGTATTATGTCATCTCAGGACTTTTATTCTGAAATTTGAACACTGTGTGAGCAAAAAAAGAGAGCAATCTCTTCAACAATCTCTTCCTTCTCATTTTCCTCTATACCCAATATCTGGATCAGTAATGTCATTAGGAAAAGAAAAAAAAAAAAACAGTGCAGAGGGAACTCAACTCCAACTAATGGAAGGACAAAGAGTCCTACAAGTTGAGCAGAACCTGTAGGAGAATAACATGAGGGAGGTCTGAGACAGTATGAGGACAATCACAGGCTGCAAGCAGAGGAACAGCAGTGCAATGGAAGGTAATCTCTTCTGTAGTTGCTTTTGATTTCCCTAGACCATCAGCACAGACAATTCAGCACCCCTGCTACACCCTTCATACACTGGATCAGCCCAGCACAGCTGTACCCCGGTGCCCCTGCTCATCCGCCTCTTCACTTAAGGCAAGTCGCCATAACATCACACATCATGAAGACCATAGAATGCCCGATCCTGCATCATCTCAGACCCCACAATCCCACATGGACAAAGGAGAGTTGCACTGTGAGAAAAATGTTCTTTGACTTCTCCAGTGCCATGTGGAGGTGGTTAGGACCTATAAGTACCTTGGTCTGCAGCTGAAGACAAACAGGACTGGTCTGATACTCTGTATAGGACGGGGCAGAGCCAGCTTTACTTCCTGAGAAGACTGGATTCCTTCAATATCTGTAGAAACTCCTGCAGATGTTGTACCACTTGACAATCGCCAGCATGCTCATCTATGCTGTAGTATGCTGGGGAGGAGAGATGCATTGTGGCTAGACAAGCTGGTCAGACTAGGCTAGGTTGAACGTAAGAGTGGAGCTGGACACTCTCACCAGTGATGGAGAGAAGGACTGCAGACAAACTGCTCTCTATCATGGATAATTACAGTCACCCATGACACACCATAATCATGAAGCAGAGGAGTTTGTTCAGTGGTCACTGAACAATCTTGTGGTCACTGAACTCCTGAAATGATTCTAGAGGTCATTCAATTTTTAACTCTGGCCATGGGGGATGAGAGTTGTTCTTAAGACCTGATATAGTCGTTATTCAATGTTAGATTTGTATGTATGTGTATTGGTCTCAGTGTATACATATATCTGCATTTATGTTCCTTTTTTGGCTATACAGTCTGTTTTTCATATTTTAGTATCAACTAAAGCAACGTGTTATATCACTTTGCTTCAATTTCCCTCAGGATCAAAAAAGCATGTTTGTATTTAGGTATGTATGTATGTATCTAACTATTTATCTATCTAGATAGATATAGATATATGTTTATCATTGCTGTAGGTTACTTTGATCCTGAGATATGAAGCTTTGTAAGACTTATTAACTTATTATTCAGAAACTACTTTAAGAAATTAACTAATGTAAGTTTTGAGAATGAGCAACAGGCTGCAGCATTGAGGATTTCATGAAACACTGAGAACCTACTCATCAGCTCAACAGCCTGTGGCTGTCTGCCTCATAATCCATAGAACCCTACAAGGAAGTTATAGCATTATAAATAATGACATCAAATAGTTGTCTTGTAATATAGTTGTTTTCTAACACACCTGTTTGTTAAGAAAACACTGGTCTATTTAAAAAGCCTAGCCCTTTACCAGGAACTTGACCATCATTTGCTAATCTGAACACACAATCAGAAGACATAATTAAAAACACACTCTGTTAAGCACATCTCTCTGGCAGCCCAGGTACAGGTGGGGGAGAATGCACGTGGGGCCACTGCTGTTGATAGGGAGGCAGGGCTGTGAGATACAGGATGGCACCAGCATGGACTTGCCCTCACACAGGCCCGGAAACAGATGTGAGAACTCTACAAACCCACCTGAAACATATAAAATATTAGACTTAGGATTGGTGCACAAATCAGAACAATGTGTGTCTGTTTGATTATTTGATAGAGCTAGGGTTGCAGTAATATCAGAAATGTATATTTTATGATATTTTTTCAATACAGCAATTCAACCAGCACTCTAACTTCGATACTTAAGGGACCAGGTACCAGACATGGTGGGTCTTTTGGTTGCACTTGAAGAAGTTTAATATATTAAAAAAAAAAAAAATACTGGGTATGACAATATACCTATATAGTGACATGTGATAAATTTAATATGACAACATCTATTAGTTTTTTTTTGCCATAATATCACTTGGTATTGGCATACTACACAAAATTACAGTATTACAGTGTATACATTACATTGTATATGTATGTCAGGCCCTGTCATGAGAATGGGTTTAATAAAATATTAAACTGAGGATCTCAGATAAGTTTTAATTTATGTTGATTATTGAGTCTGGCAATTAATTTTTGATCATTTAGTTCATTGTTTTGGTACCCTGTCAATTAGTAGTTAGTCATTATTTGGCAATTCCACATGGTAAACATTTTGGAATCCATGATATTACCATCAGATCTTTTAAGTCCATCATGACCCTGTTGCCAGTACACTGGTTGTCCTTTCTTTTAGTCGGTAGTGATCAGTACCTACACACACATACACACACACTGGTGCAAGATAGTATGTCAGGTAGGGTTGTGACGGAGCTGAGGAAAACCTGCATCCGTCCGATTTGAATTTTTTAGCTAAAAATCCGTCAAATGCGAATGCGGTTTTGGTAAACACGGGGCCAAGAACACCCGATAAACCCCAATACACCCATTTGTGCTTATATTCTTGTATGTTTTTTCAACACAAATACATATACAAATACATAAACAGGTCCATCAGCCACAGGTAGTCACAGACTCACAGTGTACTGTAAACAATTCATCATGCTGTTTAAATGACACTGAAATATAAAATTATCAATAATTTATTTTCATGTAATTAACTAATTGGGAATTCTTATACAAAGAAGACACATCTCAACTAGTAGTGTAGAACTGTTCGTGTTTACTACTGTTTTGTGTTTTACACTTGTTTTCTTACCACATTCGGCCATTTTAATGATTTATTTATGTCAAGCGGAAGTATAAAGTAAACAACATTCACCATTAAATTCAGATTAACATTGGTGGTCTCTAAAAGATGACCTGCAGGGCAGAAATCAACGTGTCATGCACCCCTCAGTCTCTCCGGACTCCATTTCCCAGAATCCTTCAGTTTGTTACCTGACTGATCATGTGACTCACTCACGTTCTGATCACCGGAGTTCTGATTGTATTCACCTGGTCTGGACAGTGCTTAATCCAGTCTTTCAACATTTCAACCTGTATGCTTATCCAATGCTTATCATTATCAGTCTGTCTGTTTGAGCCTGTTCCGTTTTGAATTCTTCTCTGGTTTGTCCAGTCTGGTTTTGTCTCTCCTGCCTGTTATTGATCTGGACTGTTTGACTCTGTTTAATGCATTTGTCCCATTAAAGTGCTGTATTTATATCTGCGTGTGCTTCGTGCTGTCCAGACCTGACTGTATGAATGGCTCTGTTTTATACCGCGGGCAATTTCAAATCGAGGAAAATTGTCCCTAAAACATCCGTCGAATTCAAATCTGCTACAAAATAGTCGAAGTTCAAATGTTATCGAATTTGAATTATGTCACATCCCTAATGTCAGGGTGAGCAACTGGGAGAGTGACCTAAAGAGCACATCAGAGTGAGCGACAGAGAGAGTGACCTAAAGAGCACATCAGAGTGAGCGACAGAGAGAGTGACCTAAAGAGCACATTAGAGAGAGCAACAGAGAGCGCGACCTATAGAGCACATCAGAGCGAGCGACAGAGTGACCTAAAGAGCACTTAAGAGTGAGCGACAGAAAGAGTAACCACTTCAGAGTGAGCAACAGAGACAGCACATCAGGTTGAGTGACTGAGGGAGCATGCCAGAACCAACGACTGAGGGAGCACATCAGATTCAATGACAGAGAGTACATCAGGGCTAACAACCAAGAGATCACCCCAGAGCAAGCAACAGAGGGAGCCCATCAGAGGACGTGACAAAGGGAGCAAATACTGGCAAGTGACAGAGGGAGCAAATCAGGACAAGCGACTGAGAGAGCAAGCCATAGCTAGTGACAGGGGGAGCACATCATAGCAGGCAACCAGGAGAGCATGTCAGCATGTATAAGTGAGGGTCAAAAAGAGCATGTCAGAGTGGGGTTACAAAGACTGCGCATCAGAACAAGTTACACAGACATCATCAGAGAGAGCACACCAGAGTGAGCTTCAAAAAGAGCATGTCAGAGCAAGCTTCTAAGAGAGCATGTCAGAGAGAGCGACCAAGAGAGCACATGAGGCCGAGCGACCAAGAGAGCACTTCAGGGTTAGCAACCTAGAAAGTCCATCAGAGCAAGTGACCTAGAGAACAAGTCAGAGTAAACGACAGAGGGAACACATGACTGCAACCGAGAGAGCATGTCAAGGTGAGTGACCAGGAGAGCATGACTGAGCAAGTAATCGGGAGAACATGTCAGAGCAAGAGTTAAAAAAGCATGTCAGAGCAAGCGACAGACAAGGCACATCATAGCATGCAACAGATAGAGTATGTCAGAACAAGTGACTGTGAGAGCATGTCAGAGCGAGTGACTGAGAGAGCACATCAGAGTGAGAAACCAAGTGAGCTCATAAGGGCGAGTGACTGAGAGAGCATGTCAGGGCAAGGAACAGAGAATGGAATATGCAAGGTCGTGTGACCAAGGGAGCACATCGGGATGAGAGATGGGGAGAGCAAATCAGAGTAAGTGCCCGGAAAAGCACGTCAGAGCAAGCGTTGACCAGAGCATGTCAGAGCATACAACAGATGGAGCAATCAGGGCAAATATTGGCACATCAGAACAAACTACAGAGAGAGCACATCAGAGCCAAAGACTGAGAGATCATGTACTGAGTGACGGGGAGAGCATGTCATGGCGAGTGCCTGTTTGAAAATGTCAAGGCTAGATTCCAGGAAAGCATGTCAAGGCAAGTAACCTAGAGAGCACATCAAAGCAAAGGTCAAAGAGACCATGTCAGAGCAAGCTTCACAGACAGTGTATCATGGCGAGTGTCAAAGAGAGCAGGTCAGAGCAAGCAACCAAGAGAGAACTTCAAGGATGAGCGACCTAGAGAGCACATCAGGTCAAGTGACCTGCTCCTGCTCCTGCTCAGTGCTCCTGCTCAGTGCTCCTGCTCAGTGCTCCTGCTTAGTGCTCCTGCTTAGTGCTCCTGCTTAGTGCTCCTGTTCAGTGTTCCTGACCAATGCTTCTGCTCTGTGCTCCTGCTCAGTGCTCTGCAGTACCTGAGAAGTCAGCATTTGATCAAGATTTGATTTCTGGCTGGCATAGCTAGCTAGCTATGCATTCTAATTGGAAAAGGTAAACATGATTACACATGTTTCCTGGTGGGTTTGACAAGTTTGGTTCTGATAACAGATAACATCTGACTGGGATTCAAATATGGGTGCATTATTATCAGAATCAGATATTGTGAGGTGGTCATAGTTATTGGCAGATATTGTGTATTTTACAACAGCTTCTAGGACCAGGCATATGTTTTATAATGATCATTTTCTTATTTTTGATTTCTGTAAAGCTGCTTTGTAACATCAGTAAAATGATTTGATTTTAAAATGATATTCCTGTTTGTAGAGAACACTTTCATATTAAGGATGCTGTTGCCTGTTTCTGTTTCTACAGTGTTGTTTGACAAGTGGAAATTAAATAAATAAATACAGACATATGCAGACTGGCAATATCCACATTTTCTATACTTAATATTTGCTGTCTTCCAATGTTAGTTTTTTGTAAATAAAAGAATGCATTGGTTATTTGCTTATTGCACACTACAGTCAAAGTCTTAACCACTTAAAAACTATAACTAAAAAGAAAAAAATGTTATTATTTGCTTGTGAAAACACTAATGTTCATATGAATTACATAAAAATAAGAAAAGCCCTTTTTATTTTGTCAGTGGGTTCACATCACCATTTCCATCCCCCTGAGATATATTTTTGAATGTTTTCAACTGTTCTAATCTTAAGTGTTTGTTTCAGTAAACTGATTCTTCTCATAATGTCTCCGGAATGAGGGCTTTGGTTTGGTTATCGGGGTTTCCAGTGAGAGATGATGATTTATCTGATCAAGGTTCAAGGTTACTGCTAAATCACTGGTTAATTTAAATAAGAGGTGAATATATTTATTATTATCCCAATAATATTCCTAGGGAATTTTAATCTCAACTTGTTCTGTCTAATGCATCCAATCACCTAAAAGAAGTATGTGGCAATCCAAAAAAAAAAAAAACAACAAAAAAAACTAAACAAAACAAAAAAACAGATGGTAGGGTCCTTAAGTCCTTAAGACAGGTTGATTTTTTTTGATCACCCATTGCTCTGTCGGATGCAGACACTTGGATGGTGGTTAGAAGAAATAAAAAAAAAAAATGAATAAGCTTTTCTTTACCAATTGGCAGTGAGTTCAATTCATTTAACTTTAAATAGTTCAGGTGTGAATTTAGCACTTGATTATTTTCACAATTCATTCCTTTCAGTGGCAGATGCTCCCTTCCAAAAACTACATGTAAGAGACAGATCGAGCCCCTGGCTTAAAGGTGAAATTTATTACAATTAAGAAATAAAGTTTGGTCTGTTGTCAAATACACATGGGAAAATAAGAAACAACTGAGACAACTGAGAAACAAATGTACCCCTACCTCTAATATTTCCTCAGCCTGATTAAAAACTTCCAAAGAATTTTGGAAAGCAGCAAATTCCCTAAAAAAATCTTTTACCCCAACAAATATCTTGGTCAATAATCATTCAATATCAGACCAGCTAGAAATGTGCCAACCTTTTAATGTATATTTTGCAGTAATTGTCACGATTTTCAAAAACATTGACCTAATGTCCATGAATCTATCTACTACTGTCTGAAAGCTCAATATCTTCACTCTCCAGACCTGCTCTACTTGCTTAGTACAGGGGTATTGCCCATTCTACTATTAATCCCCAAAGAACAACAGGAGAGGATGGTTGGACCCCTACATTCTGCATCTTGCAACCCCAGTAATTTTATAACGTACAATTTTAATATTCTATTTTATCCTGCAGAATTCCCAGTATCTAGAAAATAGCTCATGTTATTCCTCTGCATAAAGGAGAAATATTAAGTATATCTTAATAACTATGGCCCAATCTCTAAATTGGTCTTTGTCCAGCAAAAAAAATGAATCTATAGTGAATAATCAGCCCAAAACAATCCTTTTCTATCCTGTCTAGCTATCAATCTGGTTTCAGAGAAAGATACAGCACCATCTCTGCAACCAAACTGGTTTTAAATTACCTCTAATTGATAGGAAGGAGTACTAAGTACAAAAGCTTTTGACACACCATGCTTTACTTCTAGGTTCCCCACATAGGATGGTTTCAGAAATTGTGCAAGGCTATGGACCCAGAACTACTTATTTAGCAGAAAACAATATGTGGCTCTGAGCAACCATAAATCAGACCCAAAAACAATAGGCAATGGAGTCCCACAGGGCTCAATCCTGGGTCCAGTTTTATTTTATATTTTTAACAATGATCTTGCCACCCCTACCCTAGACTGCAAAGTGCACCTTTATGCAGATTATACAGTCTTGTATTGCTCAGCAGAATCTGTACATGTCACATTGATCTCATTGTTGTCTAGGTTAAACTACTAAGTAACAAAGGAGATCTTTTTGACAAAAATGTGTGCTGTAAAGGGGGCAAATCAAACCTGAGAGCAGGTGGACAGAGGAAAAACACCTCTCTAGTTTAGCCAATAAGACACCGAGGAAAGCATCTGATGACAGAGAGGAGGGGCCAGATGAACTCTGGTCATACACCACCACTTCTTGGCCTTGCAGTTCCAACTGAAATACACACATACAAACATGCACATACACACATTACCACAAACATTAATGAAAACTGGAAGAATTAGGTAAAAACAACTGTGTGATTATGACATTGATAGTGCTGACTTAAAAACTTAAAAACTCAAGGGCTTGTCTTATTAAGAACACTTACCTCATCTCATAGTTACTAAGTTTCAATTTTAAGCAATAGACAAATGTATATGCAGATAAAATGTTTAATAAAAGCAACAAACTTTTGTCAAATGTGTGACATTTGTAAATATGGCAAAAGCCATGCCTGTGTTGCAAGGGATTGCAAGTGATGTGTTTTTTTTTTCTTTTACTGTTGATTGCATGTGCACTATTTAATTACTTTATGCTAATACCATTTTTGATGTCTCAAAGCTGCAGCAATTCACCAGGAAACTACCATGTGAAACAGAATGCTTGCATCACATTGTCATGTGATCATATACGCATCAGTTGACTCCAACTGGTTGAAGATACATTGGCTCCTATTACAGTTCAGAGCAAATTTTCTCTGAAGATGAGGGAGTAAAAAAAGACATGGGTGATGTGGGCATAAAAACTTAGCTCTGGTAAAAGAGAGAACACACACACACACACTATATATATGAGAACCAAACGTAAGTGAGGTTTGAACTTGCGTTTTCAGTACAGGTACCACACAAGATGTTTTCCACAGTTGTGGTACTCTTCCCAACTTCAAGCTAATGTTAAACATGTGCTCAACTACACTGCAGAGCTGATGTACGCAGGACAGCTTTCCTTGTCTTTACTTAGCTCATTTCTCACCTGGGCTGTTGTGAAGGACAGGGCTGGGTGCTAGAATGTGTGAATTCCTAGGGGGAGGGCACCATGCTGGTAGTGTCTGTGTAGGGTAGTTAAGTGAGGGGCAGGTGAGTGATCTAATCTATTAATAAATAGATTGAGGTCCTATACCCACTTCTGGTCCCCAATCACCAGGGAGTCGGGCTTCTTGAGACCAGAAATGGTTAAGGCCTTTCCAAACTTCGCTGGCATTTTTGTGTGGAACCTGTCCTCCAGTAGTTGTTTTCCCCTTCTCTTATTTTCCTTCTCAGCTCCCTCTGCACAGCTTTCAGCTCATTCTTGTCACCTGACCTATAGGCCCTCTTCTTAACCCAAGTCTTTATGTAAGGATTCATCCATGGGTTGTTGGAGAAACACCAAATTGTCTTAGTGGAGACAGTGTTCTCCACACAGATATTGTAATAGCCCTTAATGCAGTGGGTGAGGCTGACAATGTCCTCCTCATTAGGATCACACAATTCTTCCCACACTGCAGAGCCTCTTCAGACTTCTTAGACCATTTCTTCACCATGTGGGTCACGGCAAGTTCTCTGGGTACAAGGGTTTGCACACAGGCAGAAGATGAATCAGAGTATGGTCAGACCTTCCAAGCAGAGGGAGTGGTGAGGAATTATATGTCTCCTTTATGTTGTCATAAAACAGGTCCAGTGTTTTATTGTCTCTGGTTACATACTGGGTGAAGGTGGGCAGAGTGTAGGATGAAAAAGCATGAATAAAGCTGAGTGCAGGATATTACAACCCTCGTCAGGGTTAGCAAAGAGGGAAACATGCAGTCATCGCAAAAACATGCAATATTTAGGATAGGACAGGATAGAACTTTATTGATCCCTCGGGAGGGTTCCCTCAAGGAAATTAAGGTTCCAGCCACAACATAAGTACAGTACAGAAAGGTAGAACGAGATAATTTAGTAAAGAAACACTATATAAATATATAGAATATATAATATAGAGACTATATTACAATATACAATATATATATAAATAGTGCATGAGAAAGAGTAGAAAAAGAGTGCAGTAGGAGGGGGTATTGCACATTATTATTGTTATTGCACTTGAAACTGTGTATTGCATTGTTATTATTGCACTTGAAATGTATATTGCACCAAGTCCAGGTGTGTTCTGGTTGTGAGCAAGTGAGTTACTGGTCGTTCCTACTCATTCCCATCCTCCATCCTCCTGTTAGCACTCCTCCCCCACAGAGAGGAGTTGTACAGTCTGATGGAATGCGGGACAAAAGAGTTTTTAAGTCTATTGGTCCTGCACTTGGGAAGGAGCAGTCTCTCACTGAAAAGGCTCCTCTGGTGGCTGATGACAGTGTGCAGAGGAGGACTGGCATTGTCCATAATGTCCAGCAGTTTTTCAGAGTCCTCTTCTCTGCCACCGACACCAAAAAGTCCAGCTTTGTGCCAACCACAGAGCCAGCCCGCCTGATCAGTTTGTCCAGCCTGTGTGTCCCCTTCTTGGATATGCTGCGCCCCATCATACCACAGTGTAGAACAGGACACTGGCAACCTGATAAAACATCCCCAGGAGTTTCCTGCAGATGTTGAAGGACCGTAGCCTCCTCAGAAAGTACAGCCGGGACTGTCCCTTTCTGTACAGATGGTTGATGTTACATGACCAGTCCAACTTTCTGTCCAGCCACAGCCCGAGGTACTTGTAGGAGTCCACAGCCTCCACCTCAACTCCCTCGATCAGAACTGGTTGTGACTTTGGTCTGGACCTCCCAAAGTCAATGACCAGCTCCTTAGTCTTTGAGGTGTTGATCTGCAGATGATTCCTGTGGCACCAGGCTGCAAAGTCCCTCACCAGGCTCTGATACTCCTCCTCACTATCATCCCTGATACACCCAACTTTGGCTGTATCATCAGCAAACTTCTGGATGTGACACAGCTCTGAGTTGTAGCAGAAGTCTGCTGTGTACAGGGTGAAGAGAAGAGGGGCTAGCACTGTACCCTTGAGTGCTCCAGTGCTACTGATCACAGTGTCAGATGTGGTGTCCTTCAGCCTGACATACTGCGGCCTGTCTGTGGGGTAGCTGGAGATCCAGGTGACCAGGCCGGGGTCCACTTGCATCCCATTCAGTTTGTCCTGGAGCATAAGGGGCTGGATGGTGTTGAAAGCACCATCCAGAAACAGGATCCTCACTGTGCCGTTCCTCTTATCTAGGTGGGCTCGGTGTAGCAGGTAGATGATTGAGTCTTCCACACCAACACCTGCAGAACTGCAGACCATCCTGGGCATGTTGCACCTGGGGTCTGAGGAGACAGAGGAAGAGCCGCTCCAGTGTCTTCATCAGGTGGGAAGTGAGTGCCACCGGTCGGAAGTCATTCAGGTTACTTGGTCAGTTCTTTTTTGGAACTGGAACAATGCACAATGTCTTCCAGAGGGTAGGCACTCTCCCCACCTGCAGGCTGAGGTTGAAGAGACGCTGGAGTGGCTCACCCAGTTCTGCAGCCCAGGTCTTCAGCAGTTGGGGATATACTTTGTCAGGGCCTGCTGCTTTCCTGGGATGAAGCATCTTCAGTTGACCTCTGACCTGGTCTGCAGTGAAGAAAGAGGTCTGTGTTGTGGTGGTGGATGGGGGGGAGGAGGAGTAGGAGGAGACTGTGGTGGGTGGGAATGCGTTGAGGCAAGGAGAGATGGATGAAGCGAGGGAGAGGGTGTGGGGTACATGGGCTGGTTGAACCGGTTGAAGTAGACGTTCATTTCGTTCACCTTCTCCACTGTTCCCCCCCACAACTCTGGTCTTGGTATTGTGGCCTGTGATGGTTTTCACACCTTCCCAGACCTCCCTCATGTTGTTCTCCTCCAGCCTCCATTCCACCTTCCTCCTGTAGCTGCCTTTGGCCTCCGCAGACAGCGTTTTACCTCCTTCTGTCCTGCTCTCATCGCTTCCCTGTCCTTCCTCTGTCTTTGGAAACATGGGGGTGTACTTTGGCTGAAGGTGGACCAAGTTGTGGTTCGACTTCCCCAGTGAGGGGAGGGGTGTGACGCTGTATGCTAATGTTAAGAGGTTTAATCAAGTGATCAGATTAATCAAGATCATACAGAAGATCAATTGTCCTGTTGTTTCTCGTAGGACAGTCCACACACTGGTGAAAAGCAGCCAAAGTAGAGTCCAAAGTAGCATGATTAAAGTCTCCAGTAATGATCATAAATGATTCAGGGTGTGTTTGTAGTTTTGCAGTATGAGCATGTATGTGCTTACATGCAGCTGCTGCATCTGTGCTCGGAGCAATGTAAACACAGACGGCGATCACATGACTAAACTCACATGGGACATAGTAGGGCCTTAGGCTAACTGCTAACAGCTCCAGATCCAGACAACATAAGACTGTCTTTACAGTAATATGGGCTGGATAACACCAGCAACTGTTCACATAGATGATCAGTCCTCCACCTTTGCTTTTCCCGCAGGCTTTAGTATCTCTGTCGGCTCTCACGGCAGTGAAGCCCCGCAGATCCATGAGACAACATAAGACTGTCTTTACAGTAATATGGGCTGGATAACACCAGCAACTGTTCACATAGATGATCAGTCCTCCACCTTTGCTTTTCCCGCAGGCTTTAGTATCTCTGTCGGCTCTCACGGCAGTGAAGCCCCGCAGATCCATGTGACAACATAAGACTGTCTTTACAGTAATATGGGCTGGATAACACCAGCAACTGTTCACATAGATGATCAGTCCTCCACCTTTGCTTTTCCCGCAGGCTTTAGTATCTCTGTCGGCTCTCACGGCAGTGAAGCCCCGCAGATCCATGTGACAACATAAGACTGTCTTTACAGTAATATGGGCTGGATAACACCAGCAACTGTTCACATAGATGATCAGTCCTCCACCTTTGCTTTTCCCGCAGGCTTTAGTATCTCTGTCGGCTCTCACGGCAGTGAAGCCCCGCAGATCCATGTTAGCATCCGGTATGAGCTGGGTTAGCCATGTCTCTGTAAAGATTAACCACTGGTTGTTGACGGCAGACAGCTTGTCAATCTTGTTCGACATCGAGTTCCCATTCCCCATGATGATGGAGGGAGTGGACGGTTTGCAGCGCCGCCGGTTTCCGTTAGCTTAGCCTTTAGTTTAGCTCCGGCCTTGCAGCCCCAGGCTCCTCTCTCGAATACAAGAGAAAACTGGCTCCTGGTTGCATCTTCGAAGTACAAAATATCCATAGGATATGTAGAAGAACACACTCTGTCCTCGTCAGAGGAGTAAAGTATGTGGAAAGTGAGAAAAAGGGTTAAAAAGCGTTAAGCTAAGGAGCAACCAGGAAGGCAGCCGTCTTGCACGGCGCCATCATTCTGAGCCACAGTACAGTGGCTTGAAAGTGTTATATTTCATTTGAAGACATGAAAGTAGTTCACAAAGTAGTTCAAACTAAAAACTGTTAAATATATGTTAAAGATTAGTCCAAAATGAAGACTTGATTCTGCAAAGTTAACTAAATTAAATGTACTGTGGCATCCTGGAAAGATTATGTGGAAAATAGCTATAATCAGTTCAGATATAAAAGCAGAAAACCCTGCCAAACTACATCTGAATGCATGTAGTCCTACATTTGAAAAAAATATTGATTTATAAATATTGATTTATATTTATGCACTGTTTCTGTAATGAAGAAATCACCAATATTGATGATTACTTTCATCTAACCAGATATCAATAATTGTATATTTGAAAAATACAAATTGCTGCCTTCACTGTTCATATGTAATATGATGAAAGGAGAGTGGAGAGTTAAAAGGAGAGTCAAAAAGGGGTACATATGTAAACATGATCATCCTACCTGCTACCAAGTAAATAAACTGACTTAGTCAAGATTACTAATGAAGTAAGACCTAAGGAAAGTTGAAACGTCAGTTTAGACAATACCTATTGTCATATACATTGAGGGAAGCCCTCTTTTACAATGCAGCCAAGCCAATACATAAATAGGTTTTATCAAAAACAAAAGAAACGACTCAATAACATAACATATAGATAAATGTATAATATAATAAGATATAAAACACATACAAAAGATAAAAGTAAGAATATATTATGAGAAAATAATATAAGTACTAAAATGATAAATCAGAAGGCAACAGAAGATAAATAAAAAAAAAACTACAGTAAAATACAAATAAGCGATAACTAAAATCAATAAGAGAGAAATAAAAGGAACAAGAATATATATACAGAATCTAGTGGTTTCAGTGTAGTTCCTCAGGCATACAGTGGCTTGCAAAAGTATTCATACTTTTCCATATTTTGTCATATTACAACCACAAACAAATATATTTCATTGGAATTTAATGTGAAAGACCAACAAAAAGTGGTATACAATTGTGAAGTGGAAAGAAAATTTAACATAAAAAAATGAATAGTACAGTGTGCAAAAGTATTCAGCCCCCTTTTCTCTGAGTGCAACCAATTGCATTCAGAAGTTGCCCGATGATCATCTACCCATAATTTTATTTGTTATTATTAGTTTGTGGGGACTGCTTGTTAAAACAATGCCTCCGAAAGCTAGTAAAACACCAGGACCTTCGCAATCTCTCCTCAGGCCTGTTGTGCAGGCCAAGTCCCCACCCTCTAATGCACCTGAGCACGGTGAGGCTACAGATGTCTCCATGAGGGCTGTGGACATGTCTACGCTGAAGACAGACATTGCCAGCACTGTGGTAGCGGAGATTCGGTCAGTGATGGAGGAACACTACTCCAACATCAAAACAGAACTTCAGGATTTGAAAAGTGAACTGATCTGGGACATTACAGCGGGGCGAGTTGAGTGCGCCACTTTAAGAACCACTGTGTCAGACATGGAGCACTCTCTGTCCATGTGCATGTACACTCTCTGTCCATGAGACTTTCTGTCTTCCTGGACTTCATGGCTAAGGTTGCTAAAGCCCACACCGCTTTCAACGATGTGCGTGTAAAACTATTCCTTAAACTTTAAACTATTCTCTAAAACTAAAAATTTTCTAATGTCATTATTACAGGTGTTTTCTGTGTGTATGGGTTTTTCTCCGTTTTGTTTGTTTGAGGTTTAAGGTTGGCCCTCCAGAGGGCTCTGCTGGTTTAGACCATGCTGCGTTATCGGGAGAACGATCTTTGTGAGTTTGTGTGTGTTTTAACCCCTTTCCCCCTTTTCTTCCCCATTCAGTCAGTTAAGGTTTTATTTTACAATTTGTTATACTACCTCATCTTAAGTGGCTAACCCTTATAGGAGTAATGTGAGCTGTGGATTTTTGAGTTGGAATGTAAAGAGTATGAATAATCCAACTAAACATTCAAAAAAAATTTCACACTAAAAGCGTTTGGATTCAGAGGTTATTTTTCTTCAGGAGACTCATCCCAAGACTGGTGATCATTTGAAGTTGGGAGTGCACTGGATAGGTGAGGTTTTTCATTCAAATTTTAATTCTAGATCAAGAGGTGTAGCCATTCTAATCAAAAAGGACATTCACTTTAAATCAGATTAAGTTATCACAGATGTTAACAGCAGATATCTAATTGTTTGAGGCACTTTGTTTAATATTCCTGTGCTTCTGATTAATGTTTATGCCCCTAATTTTGATGATCCAGACTTTACACACAAAGTATTCAGTTCCATCCCCTCTATACATTCCCATTCTCTGATATTAGGAGGAGATCTAAATTGTACTATAGATCCAGCTTTGGATAGGTCAGATCCCACTGCAGTACCTCGATCCTCTATGTCACAGACATTTCATGAGTTTACATCCAAATATGGTATTGTCGACCTGGTCTAAGGAATTCTCTTTCTACTCTCACCCGCACTCAACTTAATCTTGTATTGACAATTGGCTTCTGCATAGTTCCCTTATTCCTAAAGTAACCTGGAGATTCAAATCATTGTTGTTATCAGATGAGAAATTTAATGCGTTTATTTTGTCCTCTATTGAGGATTTTGTCGCTCTGAATTCAAATGAACACACCTCCGGTTCACTGCTCTGGGAATCCCTTAAAGCCTATCTACGTGGCCAGATTATCTCTTATACATCACACTCTAACAGAGCCTGTATACTTAAGATACAAAAATTAATGCAAGAAATTTCTGACCTGGATAGTCTTAATTCGACCAATCCATCTCCCACTCTGCTAAAGCAACGTTCAGATTTGCAAATAGACCTTATCACCACAACAGATGCTGAAAAACTGCTGCTGAGAACACGTAGTAACTATTATGAACATTGTGATAGGCCATCCAGACTTTTAGCTCATCAGTTAAAGCGGAAAGCAGCATCTCGGTTAATCCCCCAAATTGTAGATTCTAATGAAACCCTGCATTTCAATCAATTCAATCAATTATACATTTCAATTAATGATATCTTTAAATCCTTCTATAAGAGCACACTGACTGGGACATGTTCAGAGTAGCTGCTACATCTGATGACTCCATCAACCTGGAGGAGTACACAGAATCAGTGACTGGCTACATCAGCAAGTGCATTGATGATGTTACTGTCTCCAAAACCATCACAACACGCCCCAACCAGAAGCCGTGGATGACTGCAGAGGTACGTGAGCTGCTGAGAAACCGGGACAAGGCCTTCAAGTCAGGCGATAAGGCAGGCCTCAGAACAGCTAGAGCCAAGCTCTCCCGGGGCATCAGAGAGGCAAAGCGCACCTACGCAGAGAGGCTCCACAACCACTTCAAGGACACTGCGGACACGCGGCGCATGTGGCAGGGCATCCAGACCATCACCAACTACAAGGCCCCTTCTCCTACTTGTAGTAGCGATGCCTCCCTCCCAGACGCGCTGAACACCTTCTACGCAAGGTTCGAAGCACAGAACTGCACGGCAGCAAGGAAGACCACACCTTCTCCAAACGACCAGAAACTGCACCTGTCCTCAGCCGACGTGCGGAGAACTCTACTCAGAGTCAACCCACGGAAAGCCCCTGGACCAGACAGCATACCTGGCAGAGTGCTCAGAGGATGTGCTGAACAGCTCGCAGATGTTCTCACGGACATCTTCAACATTTCTCTGAGCACTGCTGTTGTGCCAACGTGCTTCAAGACGTCCACCATCGTTCCTGTGCCAAAGAAGTCTCAAGTGTCCTGCCTCAATGACTACCGTCCCGTTGCACTTACTCCCATCATCATGAAGTGCTTCGAGAGGCTGGTCATGAGGCACATCAAGAACCAGCTCCCCTCCTCACTGGACCGACTGCAGTTTGCGTATCGTCCAAATCGATCAACAGACGATGCCATCTCAACTGCACTCCACCTGGCTCTCACCCACCTGGACAACAAAGACTGCTACGTCTGAATGCTGTTCATCGACTTCAGTTCAGCATTCAACACCATCATCCCTCAGCACCTAATCGGGAAACTGAGCTTGCTGGGCCTGAACTCCTCCCTCTGCAATTGGGTCCTGGATTTCTTGACTGAGAGACCTCAGTCAGTCAGGATTGGTAACAACACCTCCAGTACCACCATACTGAGCACTGGTGCCCCCCAGGGCTGTGTGCTGAGTCCACTGCTCTTCACTCTGCTGACTCATGACTGTACTGCAAAGCACAGCTCAAATCACTTCATCAAGTTCGCTGATGACACAACTGTCGTTGGCCTCATCAGCAAGAACGACGAGTCAGCATACAGAGAGGAGGTGCAGTGGCTAACAGACTGGTGCAGAACAAACAACCTATCCCTAAACGTTGACAAAACCAAAGAGATGGTTATTGACTTCAGAAGAGCACCAGGAAATCATCACCTACCACTGAACATTAATGGCTCTGCAGTGGAGATTGTGAGGAACACAAAGTTCCTCGGTGTTCACATAGCAGAGAACCTCACCTGGTCCCTCAATACCCGCTCCATAACAAAGAAAGCCCAGCAGCGCCTCTACTTTCTGCGGAGACTGAAGAGAGCTCACATCTTGAGCACCTGCATTACCGTCTGGTTTGGGAACTGCACCATCACGGATCGCAAGACCCTACAGCGGATAGTGAGGACAGCAGAAAAGATCATCGGAGTCCCTCTCCCCTCCATCAGTGACACCTACACCTCTCGCTGCCTCCGCAAAGCCACCAGCATTGTGGATGACCCAACCCATCCCTCACACAGTCTCTTCACTCTGATGCCGTCCGGCAGACGATACCGGAGCATCCGAGCCTCCACCACCAGACTCTGCAATAGCTTTGTTCACCAGGCAGTCAGACAGAGCTGAAACTGAACCTCACACCATTCTTCACACCACATAAACCACACCAACACAAAACACTGGACTGTAAACCACCCAGCACTCTACACACACATACACACACACACGCACTCGGCACATAGAGACTGGATCATCCCCATCCTATCAGCAATATTTGCTGCACACCAGGAACTACACTTCTACCTCAGTAACTGCTGTTATCATGCACATCTAGATGTACAGTATGTTACATATCTCTTGCACCTTATTCCCACCATTCATCTCACTTCTTTGTACCAATCGGTATTGTACTGTCCTGTCCTGTCTGTTGAACTGTCTCTTGTTCACTGTATTTATTGTACTGTTTGCACTTTATGTCGTCCAATTGTATTGCTGCTCCATGTTGCACCTGGTTCCGGAGGAACGCAATTTCATTGCACTGTGTACCTGTACTCGGTTGTAATGACAATAAAAAAGCCTTGACTTGACCTTGACTTGAAGAATCTATATCGCTCTGAGTCACCATCGGATGAAAATGAGATGTCCACTTTTCTGGATGGGCTTGATTTTCCTTCCATTAGCCCTACTGATGCAACCGTGCTTGAATCTCCATTGGGTTTACAGGAACTTGTGGCCTCTATTAACAGTATGCAGTCCAACAAGGCTCCAGGACCTGATGGGTTTCCAGTTGAATTCTTTAAGAAATTTAGAGAAAAACTGGCTCCTCTGCTTTTATCAGTATTTAACGAATCACTTACAACTGGTTTACTACCCCCCACTCTAACTGAAGCCTTTATTTGTCTTCTTTTAAAAAAGGAGAAGGATCCTGTCCGCTGCACTTCTTATAGGCCTTTATCTCTTCTGAACGCAGATGTTAAAATCCTGGCAAAAGTACTGGCTCAGCGTTTGGAAAAAGTTCTCCCGAACATTATTTCTCAGGACGCCACTTGTTTTCTAACATTCGAACTTTATTCAATGTGATCTATGCCAAACATTCTCCTTCCATCCCGGAACTTGTCATTTCATTGGATGCTGAGAAGGCATTTGATCGGGTTGAGTGGAATTACATTTTTGAGGTTTTACGCAGATTTGGTTTTGGGGGGAAATTCATATCCTGGATTAAATTGTTTACACTTCTCGCCGAGCCAGTGTAATTACCAACGGTGACCGCTCTGAGTACTTCCCAATATTGCGAGGGACCAGACAAGGATGTCCCCTGTCTCCCTTAATTTTTGCCCTTGTTATGGAACCACTGTCCATTGCATTGAAATCTCTCCCAACTTTTCAAGGTACTTTTCGGGCCGGTTTGGAGTTGAAAATCTCTTCACGCTGATGACCTTCTGCTGTATATGGGTGACCCATTGACCTCCCTTCCTCCAGTTCTAATACTTTTAACAACATTTGGTTATATTTCAGGTTTTACCCAAAATTCTTTACTGGCTTTATTCGCCCAAACTGCTCTGGTGCAGATTGGAATCGCGATCCTGTTCTTCATCCTCACTGCTTGCATTGCTTACATCTCCCTTACCATTAAAGATTTCCAAATTTACGGATAACCCGCTGGTTCTCTCCACACTTCGAATTTGGGCCCAATTCCAATGTCATTTTAATTTAAAGTTACCCTCTCCAGCTACGCCCCTGTTAAATAACCACCTATTCCCACCTGTTTTGATTGATGCAGCATTTAATTTGTGGCGAGACAGAAGTATATGTTCTTTCCAAGATCTTTACAAAGCTGGCACATTTTGGCCTGTCAATGACACATATGTTTTGTTACTTTCAGGTTTGACACTGTGTATACTCACTTTTCCCAAAGTACATCTCGCTTCCTGCCAGGACACTGTGTGATGATCTTTAGGTGATTGATTCATCTCAGAAATCTGTGATCTTGAAGATCTACACCCACCTATTAAGCACTGATGGGCACACATTGGACAAATATAGAAAGGGTTGGGAGAGTGAACTGGTACTAGGTTCTGAGAACAATGGAGGGACAAGGCTACGGGCATCATACGTTCCAGTGCACCATGTGCCAAACTTCAATTAATACAGTTTAAGGTCCTTCACAGACTTCAAGTCTCACTTAGCAAAATTCCATCCAAATATCATTGATGAATGTTATAGGTGTGGTGCTTCCCCCTGCAACCTAAGGCACATGTATTTTTTCTCTCCCTCCCTCAGCAGATTCTGGACTGTTTCAATACAATGTCTAAAATATTAGGTGTTAATATTCCCAAGAATCCGCTCGTGGCTACATTTGGTTTTTCTAAAAACATCTCTGGGCTGTCCACACTTCAACATCAGGTCTTGGCTTTTATGTCTTTATTAGCAAGGTGACGTATTCTTCTGCTATGGAAGTCCCCAACTCCTCCATCAATTTCCTCTTGGTTTCAGGATGTAATTTACTTTTTAAATTGGAAAAGATCAAATTTACAACAAAAGGTAACACGGCCACATTCTACCGTAAATGGAATCCACTTTTTTCATATGTTGCATCACAGGTTTTTCCTGACGACTGACTGATCCCTTGCTCACTTTATTTACTTAGTGCTATTTAGTACCCCCTTTATTTATTTATTTATTTATTTATATTTACTCCCCCCCCCATTTGTTTTTGTTTATTTGTTTGTCTTTGATTTTTGGTTAAAATGGGCAGTGGTATAATGTTATATTGTATAAGGTATATAATCCTTTACTAATTATTTACTATTTTTTATATTATGTATGTCAATTGTTGTATGTGCCATTGTCCCAAATACAAAAAAAGAGAATATTGGGGAGTAAACAGCATGATGAAGTCCAAAGAACAGGTCAGGAGGAATAATGTTGTGGAGAAGTATAATGCAGGTTTAGGCTATAAAAAGATTTCCCAAGCTTTGAACATCTCATGGAGCACTGTTCAATCCATTATCTGCAAATGGAAAGAGTATGGAACAACTGTAAACCTTGGAGACAAGGCCGTCCACCTAAACTTACAAGGAGAGCACTGATCAGAGATGCAGCCAAGAGGCCCATGGTGACAAAATGCAGAGATCCACAGCTCAGGTGGGGGAATCTGTCCACAGGACAACTATTAGTCGTGCACTGCACAAATGTGGTCTTTATGGAAGAGTGGCAAGAAGAAAGCCATTGTTAAAAGAAAACCTTAAAAAGTCCCATTTGCAGTTTGCTAGAAGCCATTTTGGGGACACAGGAAACATGTGGAACAAGGTGCTTTGGTCAGATGAGACCAAAATTGAACTTTTAGTCCAAAATGCAAAAACGCTATGAGTGGCGGAGAATTAACACTGCATATCACTCTGAACACACCCTCCCCACTGTCAAATATGGTGGTGGCAGAATCAAGCTCCGGGCCTGCTTCTCTTCAGCAGGGATAGGGAAGTTGGTCAGATTTGATGGGAAGATGGATGGAGCCAAATACAGGCCAATCTGTTGGAGTCTGCAAAAGACTTGAGACTGGGGCGGAGGTTCACCTTCCAGCAGGACAACGACCCCTAAACATAAAGCCAGGGCTACAATGGAATGGTTTAAAACAAAACATATTCATGTGTTAGAATGGCCCAGTTAATGTCCAGACCTAAACCCAATCGAGAATTTGTGGCAAGATCTGAAAACTGCTGTTCACAAATGCTCTCTATCTAATCTGACTGAGCTTGAGCGGTTTTGCAAAGAAGAATGAGCAAAAATTTCAGGTCACTACATGTGCAAAGCTGGTGGAGACATACCCTAAAAGACTTGCAGCTGTAATTACAGCAAAACGTGGTTCCACGTTTTGACTCAAGGGGGCTGAAATTCCAATTAAATATATTTATGTTTGTGGTTGTAATGTGACAAAATATGGAAAAGTTCAAGGGGTATGAATACTTTTGCAAGCGACTGTATCTATATATCACGTCACCATAATCAAGTATGGATAATAGTGTGACTTCTACAATCTTTTTTTTGTATACATTGGGAATTATTTGTTTTGCCTCAGTTTACCTTTAAGCTTGTTAATATGCCAAGGTACTTATATTTACTAATTTAAAATTAATGTTAGATCTGGAAAACAGCATAAATGTTTCTTTCAGCATTTCTCAAAGCAGACTGTAAGGCATTAAAAGAGTTATCCACTGCAGCATTAATGTGGTCAGCTGAGCAAATAAATGTATTTTACAGTCAACAACAGAGGTGACTATCATTATTGTAAATAATATCAGTCTGAAGATTGAGCCTTGTGGTACACCCTTAGTGATGGGTAGAAGTTCTCATTTAATTTGTCCCAGGATCACACGTTGTCTGTGAAATAGGTCATTTCTAATTCTAAAGCATTGTGGTTGAAAGCAATGTATTGTAAATGTTTTAAAAGAAGAGAATGATCAACTATCAAATTATATGTTGACCATACTGTGGCACATTTATAATGAAGTGATATTACTTTTATCTCACAATTTCCTGTTCAATGATGGTCACAAGCAACAACTCCATCAGCGACAACTCCATACCCATGTATGGCCACTCGAGTTTCAGACAGTCCACATTATGTGCAGCAAAGAGGTCAAGCTCCAGACATACTCTTAGCCTCATGTCTTCATCCACAACTATCAACAGTACACCGAAGCAATAAGCAAATTTATTTACAGTTAAATTTAGAATTGTATCACAATATTGAATACTATATGCAACAATATTATCTGTAATTGTTAGTGTAATTGCTTAAATACTGGCTATCCCTACCACTGCCTAACCTAAAATCTTAAATGCCTTGTTTTTTTCCATCTTCATTGGTGAACTGTTGTGCTTCTGGATAGCATATGGCATTAATTAGACAGTTGGATGGTTCTTCAGATGGTTAGTATTAAGAATTTATTTAAGCTTTTACAATATACTGGAGGAACCCAGGCCTCGAGTTGCCTTCTGTACAACCTGGAACTGAGTTGTTAGCTGACTACCTAGTTAGTTCTTCTAGTCCTTAGCCAGCTTGCTAGCTCTCCAAGCTCTTTGGAGATAGCTGCAGAGGCTTATTGATTCAGAGTTTTCCCACTCCACCTTAAATAGTGTAGGTGCCATACTGTAACTGCTGCTGCATTTAAGGTAAACCGGAAAGTTAAAATTAAAAAATGGCAATTTTATCATTAACAGTACAACAACAAACTTTAGTCAACAACTAGTTGTTTAATCTACAACTAGCTAACTAATGCCTGGCTCACTCTACAGGATAAATTGGCCAATTATGAGGCCTATTTGTTCCTTCCAACAATCCATAAGGTTTCCCAATTCAAGATCACAGTGATCTTTCCAGATTATCATGTAGTGTATATAGTTCTCTGATCTTTACCTGATGATGAATCCGTAAATGAACTGTTTAACATTTATAACCCAGTATCCTGTACAGTGGGGTGGACACCGATTCTGTGGTGTAAAATGTGGCACTGATGTCATGCCTGAAGGACCATAAGCAAATAAGAGCCAAGCTCTCAGTCAATAGGGCTCGTACATACTGTAATGTGAGCCTGAGGTCAATACATGCATATTTGTACATACACACAAAAGGAGAGCAAAAACAAATAAGCATTAATGCACTAAAATGATTTTTTTTTTAAATTTGAAGATTAATATTTGATATATTTCCAGCTAAACATATAAAGGTTTAGTACCAGATTTCTCATCAGTGTTCCCAGCCAACCCACAGATTTCCTCAATCCCACTGCCCACACCCTATTTTATTCATTTTAACAAAAGCTGAGCTCAGATAAACTAAACAAGCTTTATTAAGAGGATTGGAAATAGAGAACCCACCAATATATGTAAATTTTTTTTGTTATTAATGAATTTACTGCATTTATTCTAGACTTTTAAGGAAATTAATGCTTATTGTCCAGATAAACAGCTTTGAAACACACAACTATATGAGGTGACAAAGACATGAACACCTTTCAACTGTGTTTTCAGTTCTAGTTTGCATTCCATTATGTATAAGCCCTGTTAACCCCTTCTTTCTGGTACAGCTCATGGATATTATTTCAGCAGCTTTACTACTTCTGTATGTTGTAGCTTAAATATGGTTTGCAAGAAACACCTGTGAAGGTCTTGTAGTATGAGCCAGGCATAAGACATTAGAAATGACCATATACAAAAAGTACATACACAAAATGCAAATGATGTAACTCCTGGATGCAGCATAGCTGTCTGGATATATAATAAATTCACTGCCATGTTCCTTTCTGATGTGTAATTAACTCACCTGCATCATAAACGTGTTTCATCAGCTCCTCCACGTTGACTGAAAAGGAACGCCTTTTTTGCTTGACTGGCTAAACTGTAAGCCACATACTGACTGATTAGTGTGTTTTGTGATTTAAGTGTAGAATTTTAGTGTTGCGTTCAAAGGCAGGAAATTTTGTGTCTGTATCTCAAACTTGTGAAGCCTCACTGTTCAAAATATGCCTGTAAAAATAATTCTACATTAACAAAATCTTTTTACAGATCTTGGAGTTTTGCGTGTGCACAAAATTAGTCACAGATTTTAAAAACTTCAACTTGTAAGGATTAATTTGTTTCACACATGCATGCATGATTTTTTCCACACACATATAAAAGGTGGTTTCAACCACAGACTGTGAAAATATTTGTGAACAACATTTCTGCAGGAGACTGTCCCTGGCTAGACAGGTGGGCTGTCATTAACTCGTTAAAAGTAAAGAGATGGAATTTGTTCTGTTTGGATTTATGGATTTATGTTTATGGTACACAGTGACCGACACTGGCAGACCTAACTTTAATATCCTAACTAAAAGATAGAGAGCCATATAAGTAAGCAGAGTCAGCTTCTGTCAGCCTTCCCTGTTACTCTGTCCCTCTTCACATGGTCACGGCTGAAATCAAATGGCGGCTCCCTGCCCAAGATGATGCACCAGAAAAATACAGAAATTAGGCCTTAATAAATAATAATAAATAAAATAAAATAACCAGCACGAAATTCATCACGATTCACAACCACAAACGTGTTCACAAACACCGTCCATTCACACTGATGCAGAGTGTTCAAAATAATTATTCAAATGTGTAATGGAACAAGTCTTCAGTAATGCTGATTACATTACACATTTGAATAATTATTTTCCTCTTCTCATCCTCTGCACCAATAACTCAGACAGCTGTTGTTACAACACTCTGCATCAGTGTAAATGGACGGTATGTGTAAACATGTAATTTCTGTATTTTTCTGGTGCATCATCTCAAATCAAATCAAATCAAAATTTATTTTTTATAGTGCTCTTCACAACTGAAGTTGTCACAGAGCAGCTTCACAGAAATAAACCTCATCTGTTGGTTCTTCCAGGAACATCTGTTCAGGAGCAACAGCAGAGATACAAAACTCATTAAAACAGGGGGATCATCAAGGGTTCTTTAGTGAAAAAAAGACAATTTGGTAAATAGTTGAAGAGTTCTTCAAAATTTTATAGCAAGAGAGCACTGGGATGAGGTCAGCAACCTGTCCCTGCGAGTGGGAATGGTAATTTAAATCTCATATTCACCTTGAACACACTCCATCACCAATCTATATCAAAACATTATGTGAAAAGTATAAATTGTGAATGTATAAAACTGAACTGCATACAAAATTAATACATGGCAATTTTTAAAAGCTGGGACAGACTTATCAGGATGAATTTTACCTGTGGAAAGTGCACATGAATAATCACATACCATTCCATTTAGCATTTACTGTAAATACAACTCCTACTAAAATACTTTATATTTATGAAATCTTTACTGGTGACAAGAAAAATCATCACAAAAATGAGGTCTGAGTGAGCTGCAACAGTAATTACCTATTCCAAACTAAGGAGATAGTGGTAGTTTTTTTTTTTCTCTTGCAACATCTTTAAACTATCTTTTGTGACTACTAAGTTTTACACTTCTGATTTTTCTGCAAAAGTTTCTATGTTTTGCATTCTTGTTTCTTAACAGCCTCTTCAATGGGTCGCTACAATACCCAAGGCATTGCTAGCGGACACAGACAAAAGCTTGAGCATACAGCCCAAAATTAGGATAAGAGAGTCTTGCCTCTAATTTAGCACTTTGCAGAGTTGTTAACTTAATACACTTTCCATTCCAAATCAGCAGTGGTATCACGGATGAGTAAAAAAAATGGATTAAAGTATATAGACCATTTTCTCTAAGAATAACTATAAATATTTCCATTCTTGCTGATCAAATGCTTTCAAAGCATCCCAAGATATGGCTGCAAAGTGAGAATTAGTCTGGTCAGATGAATAGATAAAAGACACCCAATATTCTTTAAAAAAAAAGCGTGTTTTAATTAAACCAGTTTGATTTTTATGGACAATTTGTCATAAATGCCACATCAGGCAAGAACATGAGCATATCATTTATATGACATGAGCATATCTTTATAACATAAAATGTCTGAACAAATTAAATAGAGTAGTCTATAGCTAGCACAGGATGCAAGGTCTTCACCTTAAAAAAAAAAGTTTCAGAAACAAGTTCTCAACAGAGAAGTTAATAATTTCCAATAGAATGATCTATCTTTCCAATAAGAAATAAAATAAATTAAGTATTCCATCTAAACCAGGTGATTTACCTGTGTTTATGCATTCAAGTGCATTTTTCAATTCATCCAGGGATACACATGCAGCCTCACAGATAAAATGAATATAATGTTTCATTAATATAAATTTGGTCAGGACTGAGTTTAACAGAAGTGGATTTCATAGACAAAATACTGACAAACCTTTCATTGCTAGGCTAGTAGTTGACTTGGCTTGTTACAATGAAAGTAGTATTTCTGTCTTGACCTTTGTATGAGAAATTCTGATCAGGTCCTAAGTAATGCCATGCCATCCAACAACAGAAGCTGATCAGAATGTTCAAATGTTGCCAGCTGTGATTTAAAATCAATTTTTTTATTGACCCAGGAGGCATTGAATTATTAATAATTATTCCTTAGTGCATCCAAAAGTATATGAACATTATCTACTGAGCCCTGGTTGACAAACTATTTTAGACTTTAGCTCAACTCCCACATCATTACCAGCCTTACACATCAGTTTTTTAAATCTGTTGGCCACCCTGAGCCTGCAATAGCATAGAGGATTGCACATGCAACCACAGACTCATAGAATATCCTGAGCTTCGTCCGGCAGACGTTGAAGGACCTGGGGTGCCTCCGAAAATCAACATGACTTTGGCCTTTCCTGAAAAGGGCATCAGTGTTCTTAGCTTCAGTTCAGTTTATTGTATATGTACTCCCAGATACTTGTAGTCCTCCACAGTGTCCACTCTGACCTCCCCATGGTCACAGGGGAGTCTTGTTCCTCCTATTTGTCCACCACTAGTTCCTTCATCTTTGTAACGTGGTGTGAGCTGGTGGTCCAGAGATGGCTGGACTATGGGTTGGAGCTGGTCCCAAACAAGCCTATCCATGGTCTTCATTACATGAGATGTCAGCGTCACTGGCCTGTAGTACATGATGTAACAATGACTTCAGCAGGTCTTCCATGTAACAGGTACCCACTGAAGACTCAGGTTCATGCTGAAGATGTGGTGTAGTACTTCACAAAGCTGGGTGGGCACAGGCTTTAAGCACCCTAGGGGAGACCTACAGCCTTGTTTGTGTGAAGTCTCTTCAATTGCCTTCTCACCTGGTTAGCAGTAAATAGGGATGGCACGTGGGGGAGGGGTGGAAGTATGAGGTGGGCTGTCGCAGGAGGGAGGCAGGGAGGATATGTGGAGTGGATTGCTGAGGAACAGCAGCAGAGGAGTCAGGATGGGGGAAGACAGAGTCTGCAGGGTCCAATCTGTTAAAGACGTTTATTTGCCCTGATCATGTTGCTCTCAACTTCTCCTATTGTGCTTCATAAGACTCCTCAGACCATTTCCTCACTGTCCATGTGATCACAGGTGGACTTCACCAGCAGCACATACCTAGGACTGAGGTCCAGTGTTCTTAGCTCTCTGGTAGGACAGTCAACATATGGAGTAAAGTTTGATAGTGCCTTGGCCATAGTGACATGGTTGAAGGCACCTGACATGGCGATAAAGGCAGTCGAGTATTGAGTTTGGAGATGTGCTACACTTAAATAAATGACAATCAAAATCCGACATCTGGTTGGCAGAGGGGGGACGTAAAGAGCCAAAAAAATAACTTGAAAATTCACAAGGTACATGATAAGGCCCGAGTCCAACAGCTCAGTATCTGGGTAACAGACACATTCTGTGATGGTAATGTGTGCAGGGTGTCGCCAGCATTTATTAACCAGCACAGCAAGCCCTCCTCCTCTGCGCTTACTGCTGCTGCTGTAGCTACAGTAAGCCCAAAAAAAATCTGAAAGCCATCAATGGAAAAGTTGTCATCTGGAATAACCTGATATAGCCATGTCTCTGAGAAGCACGTTAAATTACACTCCCAATACTCCCTCTGACTCCAAGCTAATGCTGTTAGCTCGTCCATCTTATTAGCCAGCGATCTTACGTTGCCCATGATGACAGATGGGAGACTTGGCTTATATCCCATCTTCTCTGTAAGCCTCCATCTTCTCACCCTCACTTTTCCTTTGCATTGCTTTATTTCTCCTCTGCATCCCCTGTTTCTCCATCTCCATAGCTCCTCAGGATTGTTAGCTGTCCTGGTTGCTATGACCAGCACAAACCAGTCATCTTCGTGCAAGGCAGCAGACAAAGAGTGAAAGAAGCACTTTCACAGTGAAAAACCTGACTAAAACTCTCTCTACTAGCATGTTTCAAGAGGGCACAGCTTTACAAAGTTGCTTGTCAAAGGAAATTAACTATCAGATAAGTAAAAGTTAAAAGAAAAAGTGACAACACACATGAAATATACACATACAAAACATGACAAAATGGTGATTTAACCGCCATTGCAGTGCCTGTGTCAGCTGAGCTGTTACAACTAATCTAAAGAATTACTGCTATGATCTGATAAAGACATTGGCCATATATCTGCTATAGATAACAATGAAGAAACAGAATGAGAGATACAATCAATTCAAGAATTGAAATGTATTTTTTCTGAAAGACGGATTTAGAAAGTGTCAAAAGCTTATCAGCTTTATATAGTTTGTATAGTGTTTGTATTGCTCAGTACATAATCATAGAGAGCAGAATAAAACTAGGGTCATTAGTAGCAGGGGCATAAAAAGGAATAAAAATTTCCTGTTTTCTATCATTGTTTTTAACATGGCTATTCTGCCATAATTAACTTCCTCTTTGATAAATCTACAGATTCCTTCTATTATCATCACCATTTTGGTTTTACTGTCCACTGCACAGTAAATAATTGCTTCACAAAACTTGTTACATCAGCTGTACGCACATTCCCACTTTTTTGTGATTCCTGAATTAAAGCTATATCAATATTTGGGAAGTCAATCAAGCCATTAACATGCCAGCATGACTTCCGGTTCTGGTTTGGCATGGAGTAGACGTGTTTGCGGAGTGCTCTGAGTAGTGGCAATTATATTCTATATCCTAGATCTCATTTTACATTCGAATTGTTTATTTACCCATACTTTTATTTGTTGTTTTAAGTTTGTTTGGACTGCTGTTAAAACAATGCCTCCGAAAACCAGTAAAACACCAGGACTGTCGCAATCTCTCCTCAGGCCAAGTCTCCGCCCTCTATCGCACCTGAGCACGGTGAGACTACAGATGTCCCCATTGGGACCTGTCTACACTGAAGACAGAGTTCGCCAGTGCTGTGGTAGCGGAGATTCGGTCAGTGTTCAAAACAGAACTGCAGAATTTGAAATCTGAACTGCTCCGGGACATTACAGCGGTGCAAGTTGAGTGTGCCACTTTAAGAACTACTGTGTCAGACATGGATCACTCTCTGTCCACGTGCACATCGTTCGCTCGCTCCTAAACCAAAGCCCGGCGTCTCTCCTCATCCCAAAATTGTAAGATTTCACTCTTACCAAGACTGCGTCGAGATTCTTAAACGTGCCAGACAACAGCAGCGTGTTACATTCTCGGGCATGAGACATTGTCTTCCCAGACTTCGAATAACTCACCAAGGCAAGCATCACAACTTCACATCTCTGGAGGAGGCCAGAGTGTTTGTGGTCAGGTTAGTTAGGTGATCTGTCTGCGAGACGGGTGTTCGCTATGTTTGGACTGTGCTTTTTTTAATAAAAAAATCCATCATAAATGTGAGAGTCAGTCACTCACCGGATCGGATATGTTTACATAGGAGGTGTTCTGTTTATATTTCTGTAACTTTTCTAAATGTTATTACGGGTGTTTTCTGTGTGTACGGGGGTTTTTTTCTCCATTTTGTTGGCCCTCCTGAGGGCTCTGCATTTGTGCATTTGGCTCAGTTTTGAGCCATAACGGCTGTCCTCATGTTCTCTTTCAGAGGACAGCTGTTGTATGTGTATGTGGGTGTCCCTTTTTGTGTGTGTTTTAACCCCTTTCCCCTTTTACGTCCCCATTCAGTCAGTTAAGGTTTTATTTTACTATTTGTTATACTACCTCATCTTAAGTGGCTAACCCTTATAGGAGTAATGTGAGCCGTGGCACCTCCATTAGATTTTTGAGTTGGAATGTAAAGAGTATGAATAATCCAACTAAACATTCAAAAAAAATTTCACACTAAAAGCGTTTGGATTCAGAGGTTATTTTTCTTCAGGAGACTCATCCCAAGACTGGTGATCATTTGAAGTTGGGAGTGCACTGGATAGGTGAGGTTTTTCATTCAAACTTTTATTCTTGATCTATTTTTATAGATCAAGAGGTGTAGCCATTCTATTCAAAAAGGACATTCACTTTAAATCAGATGTTAAAAGTTATCACAGATGTTAACAGCAGATATCTAATTGTTTGAGGCACTTTGTTTAATATTCCTGTGCTTCTGGTTAATATTTATGCCCAGACTTTACACACACAAAGTATTCAGTTCCATCCCCTCTATACATTCCCATTCTTTGATATTAGGAGGAGATCTAAATTGTACTATAGATCCAGCTTTGGATAGGTCAGATCCCACTGCAGTACCTCGATCCTCTATGTCACAGAGATTTCATGAGTTTACATCCAAATATGGTATTGTCGACCCTTGGAGATTCCTCAACCCCCAGGCTAAGGAATTCTCTTTCTACTCTCATCCGCACTCAACTTACTCTCGTATTGATTATTGGTTTCTGGATAGTTCCCTTATCTCTAAAGTAACCTCTTCCAATTATCACCCAATAATTATTTCGGATCATGCCCCTCTCACTGTAGATGTAAATTTCTCTGCCTGATCCTCTGTTTATTCACCCTGGTGATTCAAATCATTGTTGTTATCAGATGAGAAATTTTATGCGTTTATTTTGTCCTCTATTGAGGATTTTGTCACTTTGAATTCAAATGAACACACCTCCGCTTCACTCTTCTGGGAATCCCTTAAAGCCTACCTACATGGCCAGATTATCTCTTATACATCACACTCTAACCGAGTTCGTAGACTTAAGCTACAAAAATTAACTCAGGAGATATCTGACCTGGATAGGCTTAATTCGATGAATCCATCTCCCAATTTGCTTAAACAACGTTCAGATTTGCAAATGGAAATAGACCTTATCACCACTACTGATGCTGAAAAACTGCTGCTGAGAACACGTAGTAACTATTATGAACATGGTGATAGGCCATCCAGACTTTTAGCTCATCAGTTAAAGCGGAAAGCAGCATCTCGTTAATCCTCCAAATTGCAGACTCTAATGGAACCCTGCATTTCAATCAGTCATCCATTAATGATATCTTTAAATCCTTCTATAAGAATCTATATCACTCTGAGTCACCATCGGATGAAAATGAGATGTCCATCTTTCTGGATGGGCTTGATTTCCCTTCTATTAGCCCTACTGATGCAACCGCGCTTGAATCTCCATTGGGTTTACAGGAACTTGTGGCCTCTATTAACAGTATGCAGTCCAACAAGGCTCCAGGACCTGATGGGTTTCCAGTTGAATTCTTTAAGAAATTTAGAGAAAAACTGGCTCCTCTGCTTTTATCAGTATTTAACGAATCACTTACAACTGGTTTACTACCCCCCACTCTAACTGAAGCCTTTATTTGTCTTCTTTTAAAAAAGGAGAAGGATCCTGTCCGCTGCACTTCTTATAGGCCTTTATCTCTTCTGAACGCAGATGTTAAAATCCTGGCAAAAGTACTGGCTCAGCGTTTGGAAAAAGTTCTCCCGAATTTCTCAGGACCAAAATGGTTTTATTAGGGGACGCCACTTGTTTTCTAACATTCGTACCTTATTCAATGTGATCTATGCCAAACATTCTCCTTCCGTCCCTGAACTTGTCATTTCATTGGATGCTGAAAAGGCATTTGATCGGGTTGAGTGGAATTATATTTTTGAGGTTTTATGCAGATTTGGTTTTGGGGAGAAATTCATATCCTGAATTAAATTGTTTACACTTCTCCCCGAGCCAGTGTAATTACCAAAGGTGACCGCTCTGAGTACTTCCCAAGATTGTGAGGGACCAGACAAGGATGTCCCCTGTCTCCCTTAATTTTTGCCCTTGTTATGGAACCACTGTCCATTGCATTGAAATCTCTCCCAACTTTTCGGGCCGGTTTGGAGTTGAAAATCTCTTCACGCTGATGATCTTCTGTTGTATGTGGGTGACCCATTGACCTCCCTTCCTCCAGTTCTAACACATTAGTTAACAACATTTGGTTCATTTTCAGGTTTTAAAGTGAACCTGCAGAAAAGTGAGTGCTTCCCAGTGAACTCGCTTGCAATTTCTCTTGATCAATCTACAATCCCATTTATATTCGCACTTAACGGCTTCAGCTATTTAGGGATCCAGGTCTCACGTACTGTATCATCCTCTTTTCATGCCAATTTCTCTCCTTTAATTAATAAACTTAAGCAAGATTTGCAGAGTTGGAAGTCACTACCATTATCGCTTATTGGTAAAATTAACGTTGTAAAAATGAATGTGCTGCCAAGGTTTCTCTTTTTATTTCAAACAATCCCTCTTTTCTTAACCAAACACTTTAAAATGCTAGATCAACTCATTAGTACATTTATTTGGAACGGTAAAGTTCCTAGAGTAAGATATTCTCTTACTCACTTAGCAAAATTCCATCCAAATATCATTGATGAATGTGATAGGTGTGGTGCTTCCCCCTGCAACTTGAGCCACATGTATTTTTTTCTGTCCCTCCCTCAGCAGATTCTGGACTGAATTGTTCAATACAGTGTCTAAAATATTTGGTATTAATATTCCCCAGAATCCGCTTGTGGCTACATTTGGTTTTTCTAAAAACATCTCTGGGCTGTCCACACTTCAACATCAGGTCTTGGCTTTCATGTCTTTATTAGCGAGGCGACGTATTCTTTTGCTCCTCCATCAATTTCTTCTTGGTTTCGGGATGTAATTTGCTTTTTAAAATTGGAAAAGATCAAATTTACAACAAAAGGTGACACGGCCACATTCTACTGTAAATGGAATCCACTTTTGTTATACATTGCGTCAGTTAATGTTTTTCCTGCTGACTGACTGATTTCTTACCCATCCACCCCTGTTTTATTTATTTTGCGCACTTTATTTGCTTAGTGTTATTTAGCACCCCCTATATTTATTTATTTATTCATTTATTTATTTTTATTTACCCCCTTATTTGTTTTTGTTTGGTTGTTTTTGTCTCTTTGTTTGTTTTTTGGATATTTGGTTAAAATGGGCAGTGGTATAATGTTATATTGTATAAGGTATACTCCCTTATTATTTATTTACTATATTTTGTATTATGTATGTGAATTGTTGTATGTGTTTACCTAAAAAAACATGCCAGCTTAATATTTTAAGCTGTGAGTGAAAACTATCCATATAGCAAAATAGCAGTCCTGTACTGTAGAAAATAGGAGAACATGGTCACAAAAAAAGTTAACACTAAAGTTTGCAATATCCAATTACTTTTGCAACTCACTGGATACCTTATTTTTGTGAGGGCTTAGTCAATGTCTGATATTTTTCTTTAAAATGTACTAAACTTGGAAGTAGTTGTGAATTGAAGCTCCTCAATAAAGATAAGCATCTAAAAGTAGACCATCGTGTTTAAACTACTTAAATACTCAACAACTCACTGGATAAAAATATCAGCATCAACCAATGCTTTAAGTTGTACTGTACCATCTAGTGTTCATCCAGACAGAATATAAAAACCATGCAGCCTTGAACTAAGCAACCACAATATCATGATTCAGCATCATTCTATAATCTACATTAACCTTAACAAATAGATATTATTTATCATTAATTTTCTAACATTTTCAGCAAGCCCTCATCAAGCAGCTTACACTCAAGTGTACTCAATCCAGGTCAGTGAGAACATTCTGATGGCTGGAGGCTGGAATCAAGGATTAACTTATCTATACTTTACAAGACATTCTGACTATTACTAGTGCATCTCAAAAATGAGAAAAAAAGTGTGCTCACAACTGTTCAACTCCTCTCTCTGGGGGGAGGAGTGCTAACAGGAGGATGGAGGATGGGAACGGGTAAGTACCAACCAGTAACTCACAACCCACAACACAACTGGACTTGGTGCAATACACAGTTTCAAGTGCAATAATAATATTAATGTGCAATACCCCCTCCTACTGGACTCTTTTTCTCATGCACTATTTACATATATTGTATATTGTAATATAGTCTCTATATTATATATTGTTTATATTTATATATTGTTTTCTTAATAAATTATGTCTTTTTCTACTTCTTTTGTACTTATGCTGCAGCTGGAATCTTAATTTACCTGAGGGAACCCTCCCAAGGGATCAATAAAATTCTATCCTATCCTATACCGTATTTTCCAGCCACTACATTTTTCCATGCTTTAAATCATGTGTCTTATAATGAGGTGCAGCTTTTTCTTCTTATATGTTATTTTCCAGGGTTTTTTTTAAAACTTTGTGGGTGCGGCTTATAGTCCGGAAAATATGGTACATGTATTTCAAGCCTTTTGTTTTACCTTGATCATAACAGCTTACAGCTCATGAAAAACAGAAATGTAAAATTTCAAATGATTAGCAGAATGTAATTTACTACAAAGGTATTATCAACATTAAAATAATAAGGCCCATCACTAAAAAAGTAAGCTATTTCAAATTTATAACATTTAAATAAAGAACCCAAAAACAATATTAGCCTGGAACTTGATAGATTAGATAGATAGCATATAAAATGTAACATAGCCTTTGCACAGATCAAGTTTTCTAATAATAAAAAATAAACAAATAATGAGTGTGCAATAAACAGCATGTTCCTGTTCTGGAAAATATTGAAAAGTCCAGTATTGGAAAAGAAAAAAAATGATGCCATCTCTAGCAATTGTGTATTTTGAACTTTCTACTCACCTTCTTTTTGGCTGAATGCTGCAAAAGCTCGATGATCTGCACCTTGTCCTGCTGCAGCCTCCTCTTCATCAGCTTGGAGCAGTTTATGTTGATGGCCTCCAGAATGTGGGAGGAGTTATAGTCCACAAATGGCCGACTGTCGATCAGGAGCACACTGTCCATTCTGCCATCCAGTAGGGCCACCAGGCCTTCTGGCCTAATGACTCTCAATGAGGCCAGGGATGCCTCCCCACCAGGCTCTGCCATGACTACCACCACTTCTATCTACCTATTTCTCACTCTCTCAATCCTTGTTTCCTACTCTCTCCCTCCTCCTTCTTCCTACCAGTCCTGTGGGCCTCGAAGTCTGGAGCAGTGATGCAATAAGACACCGAGGGTCCTCAGGAGAAGAATGAACCCATTGTGGCGGCAGGCAATGATGTCAACCATGTGGCGTTTGTTGTCCACTATCCCCCACCACCCCCACCCCCCTCCCCAAAAAAGCTTCAAGATTGAATAAAAGGTAAGAAAGGAAGGAATTTAAAATAATAAAGGAGCCCTGAAAGAGTGAAAATGTAGCTGAATAGTGGTCACTGTCTGTGTCAAGTGTTTGTCTGCCAAGTGTAGGTATGTGGTGAAAGGTATATAGTAATGAAGTATATGAGGAATTCTCCTCGCCACTATGTTTTGGTGTGCTTGAGGGAGAATGGATACTGTAATAAGGTGTCTGTGTCAAATTAAGAAAAGCCCACTTCCAGCAGGCAGGTGGGGGGGTTGGCCTGTGTTTTAAGGGTACGGCAGGAAGGGGACAGGCTTTCTTTCACACTGTTGCAGGGGCACAACAAAAGAAGGCTTTTCTCCTGGGCAGCAGCACCATTACATCAACCCTCGCCTCACTCCTCATCTTCATGTTCAAGTAGTTATCTGGCTGTAGACAGAGAAAGGACAGAGAGCATTATTTGTGCCACTCTGTGGAGGTCCTGAACATTGAAGAACAGGGTAAAATAAGGCTAACAAAGTATGCAGGGAAACAAATGTTGGTCATAATGTTGTAGTTGGTTGTAAAACAAATCACTTTCAGACAGTCAATGTGCTGTGATGTGGCCTCTTGATAAACAACACACCACTCAATAATACTTCATGTACATAACCGGTCATAAGTTTCAGAACACATATTGGGTGTTCTAAAACCTTCTGGTAACCTGTTCCACAATTATTGGCACCCCTACCAATTCCTGAAAAATAAATGTAATTGAAGCATTTCCGTCATGTCTTCTGCAGTTTCTAAAGATGATCAGAGTCTAGGAACCATTTATTAATAATTCATCACTTCCTGTTTCCCTGGGGTATAAATATGACATAACACAGAGGCATAACCACTCTTCAACATGGGAAAGACAAGAGAACACACCATTTAAGTATGGCTGATTTGTACTGACCTTCATAAGTCAGGCAATGGCTACAAAAACACAAAACACTCGTCAACACCTGGCCATCTATCTACAGTCAGAGGAATCATCAAAAAGTTTAAAACAACTGGAACAGTGGCACACAAGCCTAGATGAGGACACAAGTTTATCTTTCCACTTCACACAGTGAGGAGGAAGGAAAGAGAAGTAAAATATGATGTTTCTCTTCCAAGGTCCCCAGTAATCTTGTCATCATGAACACTTTGAAATACTAGGACATTTTAAATGAAAATCTGATGGCATCTGCCTGAAAGCTGAAGATGGGTCGTCACTGGGATTTCAGCAAGATAATTATCCTTAACGTGTGGCCAAATCTACACAAAAATGGCTCACAAGACACAAAATCAAGCACTTGCCATGGCCATCTCAGTCCACAGACCTCAGACCATTTGAAAACCTGTGGGGTGAGCTGAAAAATAGAGTGCATAGGAGAGGACCCAGGACCGTACAAAGAGGCCGGGACTCAGAAAGGCCGGCTGTGTCAGCAGAAATCACAGAATCAGCGCAGCCTTTCAATGAGGGACAGTTTCATTCTTTTGATTTGAGTTTTGAAGAAGAAAAGTCAGTTATCTGGCCTGGACTTCTCAGAGTAGATCAGTGAGCAGCAAACTGAGCTTTAACCTTTTCTTTATGCATTTTTTCTTGCTACTCTAAAGCATGGGCTTGGATGACTGCATGCTCATTGAGGATGGGATGGATATTATTGATATTATTAGTTAACAGGTTAATTACTGTTATTCTATTTTTACATTTTTATTAGCCTGTGGGAAAAGGTTACTGTTGAGATCTAAATCAGAAAGCTGGAAAAAAGGCATTCGATTTTTATTTGAAACTTATTTAAGAAATAAATGCCATTGATGTGTTTTATTTGAAAATTGACTTTGCTTGTGTATTAAGCTTTGCTTGTTCCATATTCACTGTTTAAGCAAAGGTTGTTTTGGTCCACATGAATAAGTTAATTGTAATATCTGGAGGAAGATTTCTTCAATAAATATTAATGTTGGTCTGCAACTTTGTTCAAGTTTAAAATTTTGACCCAATGCATATTTGAGATTGATAAACCTGTCCTATATTGTTTAAAAAAATTATTTATTAAATGCCTAAGAACAAAATGAGATGTATATTGTCTTATCAAACTCATTTTAAAATTATGACAATTTGTGCTTCTATTTCACAAGCAATGAATAAAAATATAAACTGCAGCAGAAGGAATTTCTCTCCTTCTAACCCCACCTCCATAATGCTGCCTGGTGGTACCAAACAAGAAAATTGCATCTGTCATGAAATACATTTAATTCAGATTTTTTTTATGAATTGATTTGAAGCTGCTAGCTAGTTAGCATTATGTTGCCCATTTTAAAGGTATTAATATGGAATGAATGCATTTCTGGGCATTCTCTTTCAACTGGGCAGCTTTGGTATAATGCTGTGAAAAATGTGTACATTTCATTATTATTAAAACAAATTTGAATTCAAGACAAAATGATACAAATAAACATAATGCAGGTTCCATGTGATCATTTACTGAAGTCAAAGACATGTTCAAAACCTACGTCACCCAAAAAGTAAACCCTATTGATAGCACATGCCAAGACAACCCAGAGAAGCACTGGGCTTGGTATGATCCCAACAGCTACTATTGTTGGGCAAAATTGTTTAGTCTGGGAGCCTTGCACTCTCAGAAACCAAAATTCCCAACATGCTAATTATCAATAGCCAAATTCTCATATTTCCGTTGTAAATTATGGTGTGTGTGTGTGTGTGTGTGAGGGGGGTTGGGAAAAGCTGCTACATCACAGCCCAGCAGAACTGAAAAGGTAGGGATACACTCAAATCAATTACATGTAAATGGAATGTTTGGAGAAAACACAAAGGGTTGATTGTTCATACAGCACTAAGCCAGATGTAGTCTGACTGCAATTATTAACTACAGTAGCATTCAGAACGATTCATGTGTTAGAAGGCCTACATCACATGAAAACATTTCTCCCTTACTTTCCTGATGTTGCATGTAAATAGTAGGTTTCAAAACATACCATTAAACTCCAGTCCTTATAATCCATATATAAACACTTTGCCAATATTTTGTACTTTCTGTGAGGTTACAAAAACAGTGCATTTAAATATGTCCATCTATACAGCCTATAGCAGTTTAGTCCCACCACATTTACATACACCAATCAGCCATAACATTAGCACCAACTGACTAATATTGAGTACACTGAGTATTGAGTACCCTCATAAAAGTAGTCAAATGACTGCCAAACAAACTTTAAAAAGTTGTCATTTAGATTGTGTGTGTGTGTGTGTGTTGGGGAGGGGCAAACAAATTTTAACAAAGTCAATAAAGTTAAACCAAAAATATTGAGGAAATACCATTATTTTATAACTTACTACTTATTTATTCTTATCAAACACACATACAAATGCTAATAGACTTCACAAGACTCTCTACAAGACAAACATTCTGAACCTGATCTAGTCCTCATTCTGTACCTAAACCTACTATGAACACACATACCCTCAGTACTCATACTCTCATAACTCAAGAAGGACATAACCAGCAAAGATTCACTCTCCTCAAGCTAATCAGAAAATAGCAACCATTAGCATAAAAAAATACAAAGGCACTCGAGAATTAGACCAGGGGATATGACAACACACTGACCATGAGTGAAATACATTCAATTCAGATATTTTATTAATTGATTTGAAGCTGCTAGATAGTTAGCATTATTTTGCCCATTTTAAATGTTTTAATATGGAGTGAATGCATTTGTGGGCATTCTCTTTCAACCGGTGTAAAGATGAAGCTTTACTCAACTTCTTTATATTGAATAAACAAATCCTACAGGTCACTGTAGATTTTTAACAGCACAGCTGACTCACAGAACCTGTTCAAAAATGATTAAATCCAACAAATTTTCACAGCACCAATTCTCCCCATCCAATCTGATGGAGCTTGACAGGTTCTGCAAAGAAGAATGGGAAACTGGTGTGCCAAGCGTGCCAATACTCTGGAGGCGGTAATTGCTGTCAAAGGTGCTTCAACAAAGTATTTAGCAAAGGCTGTGAAAATTTATGCATGCTATATTTTTATAAATTTGCAAAGATTTTGAATAAACCTTTAGCACTTTGTAATGGAAAGAATTATTTTAATCCATTTGGGAATAAGGCTGTAACAAAGTGTTACACTTTCTGAATTCACAATATATAGATACTAACTACTAGGTACTAAAAATGTTACACTTTCTGAATTCACGATATATACATACTAACTACTAGGTACTAACAATGCAGGGTGTCCAAATTTTTGACCATTCCCTTTTTGTTATTTTGAAAATGTAAAAGATGAAAATAAAAATAATGTTTCTGCTAAGAAATACACATGGAAGAACTGTAGAGAACAACTTCCATTAGAATAAGATTGTGGAGCAGATAAATTTAATCTATTGGCTTTCTTGAGCTGAGTATTTTTGTCGTTTTTGAGTATTTAAGGTGTCAAAATCTTGCATCTAATCAAGACCCACACTGCTCTCTTCACCCATATTCTAATCACATCCCTACATCACAAACTCTTTGGCATAAAGTAACATTTTGGTTATAACCTGTCTTTGAACACTCCTAAAAACAAGCCCCTAGACCAAACCACTGAAGTTGCTGTGGCTGTTTATAATCTGATCAGCACTACTTCAGTTAACCAATGCTTACCAGGAATTTTAATAGGGATTTGCAAATGATCAGCCATAGCATTATGACCACCTTCTTTCATGTACAATTACTACACACTTTGTAGTTCTAGAATTACAGACTGTAGTCCAGCTCTTTCTCTGCACACTTTTTAGCCACCTCAACTGGTTCCTCTCAATGTAGAGGAGCGAGGATCTCACCCTATCTCTAATGGAGCATCTGGCCACCTTACGGAGGAAACTCATTTCGGCTGCTTGTATCCACGATCCTGTCCTTTCGGTCATTACCCACAGCTCATGACCATAGGTGAGAGTAGGAACGTAGATTGACCGGTAAATCGAGAAACCTTCTTCACCATGACGGACCGATACACCGACCGCATGACTGCAACGGCAGCACCAATCCACCTGTCAATCTCACGCTCCCTCCCACCCCCACTCATGAACAAGACCCCAAGATACTTAAACTCCTCCACTTGGGGCAGGACAGCTCCACCAATCTGGAGAGGGCAAGCCACCCTCTGAAAGTACTGAAGTGACTGAAAGTACTACTACTTAAAACACTACTTGAGTATTCTTTTTACTGGGTGTTCTCTTACTTTACCTTGAGAAATCATTTAAATGAGTAATTCTATTTGTGTAACTTATTTTAAAGCAACAGTACTTTTTTGAGTTCAGTTATTAGCTCTCTCTTAATAAATTATTTATCTTTCGATCATTACTGATTGAACAATACTTTCTTTTAGTTTCTTTTAAACTATTATTTTTGATTTATAAACACTTCAATTCAAATGATAACTGTGTTAATTCATTACCAGTATGTAATTGGTCAATGTCAGTCACATCTATTTAATATGTGTAAATTAAACTGAAGTGCCATCTTTGTGATTACCTACTCATGAGTTGTGTATTGAATGTAGGAGAAAAGAACCTCAGCAGTTGCTTCACTAAGCAGGGGAAATTTGACCTGTTTGACAGGTGAATGGATGGAGCATTAGCCTTAGCTTTCTGACATTTCCAGCTCTAAAGGAATTTGGGTTGCCAGTTTTCCATGACCCATCAAGTGTCCAATGTTAAAACAAAGAAAAAGAAGTGATCTGCACATTGCGAGCAACAAAACTCAACAACAACTAAACTCATTACAATAACCATAATGCAGTGTGTTCCAAAACCATAATCCCTTACATTCCCAACAATACTTAAATGAGTTATCAGGTGATTTTACTCTACAGGTGTTGTAAATGGGATTCAGAATCTCAAATTGTTTGCCTGGTGTGCGCTGGACTACAGGGTTGACGGGACCATATTTAAGCACATTTCTTTGTGTAGGAATTATCACAAACACTAAATATCATATTTTGACAGGCCTGGAAAATAATGTATTAATGATAATTTGCATTAAAGTTTTTCAATTTTTTTTTTCCAATACTTCAATCAATTTAATTTATTTACAGCATCTGACACTGACTGACATTCATTATAGGGCACTGCTGTCAGTTCAATGTTTTCAAGCTGATCAGAAAGAACAGAGCACAATAGATGAGACCAGCCATAGGTCACTTTCCTATCTGAATAACCACACACCCTTTTGGGTGAAAACAAACCTAATCATATTGCTGTGAAGGACAGCAAAAGGAGAGATCTGTTGTTTCAGTCCATCAGCAGAGAGAATGAAAATAATAAATCAAGGGAACTGGTCAATGAATAGGTGTACATCTGTAGCAAACACTTAAGCACAGGTCAGTTAATAATATTAAATCCAGCAGTTATAGTGGTAAAATCAGAGTAATGAATGTGGATGCTGCACTGAACAAACAGAACATGGAATATAGTGTAAAGGGAAGGAAATCCTGATTTAAATGTTAATGCTGTATTGAAAACTTTAAGTTAGCTAGCTAACAACTTGCTTATCAGCACTGGCTGCAGACTTTTCCTTGTTGAAACATAGGCACAACAAAAGCTTTACCTTTCTATTCACTGAATTAATTTTATGAGTCTTGTCCTAATAATCCAAACACAAAGTGGATCATACATTTGACAATTTTTGCCCACCTGGCTAGGGTCGTTCATCCCCTCAAGCAGTACGAAGGTATGCTGGCAATCATCATGCCCTATTTCTTTAATTTTTTCCATAAAACAGTTTTGATCATTGACCAGCAACAATACGATGACTGAATCTGGTATGCTGGGCGCATGTAAACCACTAAACAGTGCAGGAGATTGAAAATGCAAATTTAGCTAAGGACTTACAAACGCCACCTAATTTCCCAAACATACAGTATCCGTACAGTAGAGTACACATTATCAGAATTAAAAGTGGATTTTACTTCGGGTAGTCAGTGTAAAACTTGTATAGCAAAATAGATTCTGAAAATAACTCTACAAACAGCCATTATTGTCTATAGCTGGCAACACAAGCAAGTACACCTCACAGTTTATATGTCCAAATTGTACCAATAGGGTCAATATTTTGTGTGACCACCATTATCCTCTAGTACTGCCTTAACCATCTTGGACATGGAATTCACCAGAGCTATACAGGTTGCTACTGGAATCCTCTTCCACTCATATAGCAGATCTGGTGGAAGTTAGACACCTTGCACTCCTCCACCTTCCTCTAGAGCAGGGGTGTCAAACCAGGTCAGAAACTGTGTTATTTCACTTCCCTAATCAATTGGTTAGTCTTCAATATTCAGTTGGTCAGTCTTCCGGAATGAAAACCTGCAACCACACTAGCCCGTTTCTGACACAATTTGACACCCCTAGTCTACAAGATGCCCCACAGGTGCTCAGTTGGGTTTAAGTCTGAAGACATACTTGGCAAGTTCATGACCTTGACCTTGGAGGTGGAGGCTAAATGTTGGAAAACTGCCACTGTCAGTTTTGGAAGGGAGGAAATTGTGCTCAGCTTCAGGATGCCACAGTGCATGTTGGAATTCTTGTTTCCCTCAATGAACCACAGCTCCCCATTGCCTGCAGGACTCATACTGCCCCAGACCATGATGCTACCTCCATCATGCTTGACTGTAGACAAGACACAGTTATCTTGTACTCCTCACCAAAGTGCCCCCACACATGCTGCACACCATCTGAGCCAAACAGGTTTGTCTTGAGCAATCTGTTTGCAGGTTTTCTTGTGCATCAGCCTCAGCTGGGATGATGGCTATGCAGACTGAGTTGGTGTCAGTTTGTATTGTCGGAAGAGTGTCAGCCCTCAGCATAAGATGAACACTGATTAATTTATACTGTTTTCATTTCTAAAATATAGTTAGCAGCCAAGGTCTGGTGCTTATGGACCCAGCCTTTTGACTGGATTTGTCGTGGATTTGAATCCCTGAACTGACAGGACATGACTGAAGTGCCTTTGAGCAAGGCACTGAACTCCCCAGCAGCTCCCTGGATGCTGAGGATAGGGCTGCCCACTGCTCCAGGCACATGTGCTCATTCCCCACTGGTGTGTGAATTCACTAGTGTATATGTGTGTATCACTGTGTGAGGATGGGTTAAATGCAGAGGATTAATTCCTGTGTGTGTGTGTAACACAGTTGGATAAAAGTATAATTACGAATACTACTAATTACAATTACTAATTATAATGAAAAATAAAGTAGAGTTTGTAGGGACACACATATGTTGTGGCAAATTGTGGCAGTTTTTCTGTGGCATTTAAATTGTAAAAATCGATGTTGGAATTATATTGTTTTAGCCGAAATTAAGAAATGTATCATGATATAAATTTTGGCGACATCATTCAGCCCTACAATACACTTGGTTTGTCCTTTTATGCTTCAGTATGTGACACTTTTTTTGTTGTGCTGCTATCATATGATATCAATTTGCTGTTGCCAAAAATTAATATTAAGTCAAATGAAAAAAAAAAAATGAAACAAAAGAAAATATATTTGGTCCGTTACCAGAGATGTTACATTTAACCAAGTTACAAAGGCAGAAGAAGTGAGGGAGCCTTGCTTATTGCTCATCATTATAGCATGATGCACATTTACCACAGAGTTGACAAAAACAGTAACACATATAGGACATATATTACACATATCCTTTATAACACATAACCTGGCTGATCCTGAGCATTTATCCTCTTTACTTCAATTCCTCCAGACACAGGAGGCTCCACATGACCATTATTTTATCCTCCTCCCTGAAAAGGCCTTCATCTCTGCTTGCTCAGTCTGCTGCTCACTGAATTTTTCAGATGTGAGAAGTGAAACTCAGCGAAGAGCTGCACTATTAAAGTGAAGAGACGCTCGCTTGTCGTTCGAAACCAAAATGAGTGTTGTTTTTTTCTGCATGCCGAGTCTGTAACAGGCCGGACTTCTGACCCACACACTTCTGACTCTATTTAACACAGAGTTTTACAGACTCTGGAATTGAGCCTTTAACACACCAATCAGTCGATTAGACTGAGAGAGGAGAAGGTCGGACTGAGAGAGCTCATAATGAAGCACAGTCAGGTTAACTCAAGTCTGCTGTGGACATAACGACACTTTCACCAACTTACCCAAACTTTCACAGTGTCCAAACTGATTCTTTACCTCCTGTTGCCACAAAATCCTTTCTAAAAGTCCAGGAAAACAGAAAGAAATAGGACAAAGATCGGCTCTAAAAGTTGCTCTGGTCACTAAACTTCAGGCGATGAGGTCATCGGGGTAAAAGAAGGGAATGTCGTCATTCGAGAGCAGTGCACACCGACAACAGCCCTTGAGCTGAAGAAAAAGCCCTCAAAGACACAACGTCTACACGAAGAACGTCCTCTGCGAAAAGCGCTTTAAAAAGGAAGAATCCTCTGAACAAACTCAGTCTCTTCACTGTCAAAAACACACCGAGCCCATGTGCGAGCTGTTTGAAGTTGTTCAGTCTGTCCTGGTTGGGAACTACAGGCCCACTGGTCAGACTGGAGTTAAAGCTGGAGGAGGAGTTTCAGTCTGAGTTTCAGTCTTAAGGTGATAGTTCCATTAATAACATCACTGACAGCAGTGTTTCATATATGAAATACCTGCACATCAGTCACGTGGTTACTTTGTCAAAATAAATACATGAAAATATAGACATGAAATATAAAAACATTTTAGCAGTGTGTGGTTTGATTAATGGGCAGTTAAATCCTAAAATACATGGATATGAATGCCATGGCAGTATTTGTGATTTTTATAGAATAAGTGAACAACATACATCTTTAATAGAACAGAACAGATCAATATGCTTCTGGGAGAATTTTTATTGGATATTTGACCACTCTTCTTCAGTTTTTCAAAAATTATACATTTCAAAAATGTTTCTGGCACATACTCAACTTTTAAGCACAACCCACATATTTTTGATAGGGTTGAGGTATAATATTCAGGTAATCCTGCTTTGTCCTCATTCTCAAAATTAGAAAATTGTAATCTCAGTTTAGATATAGAGCTAATATATAATAAGTTTGTCTCAGCCAGTACATACAACCACAACCATGGTGATGACTGCGGACCTGTTCTCAGAGTGCTATATCAAAGCATTATTAATAGGAAAAAAAAATTCTGCAAGTGCTTGAACAGTCACCACACACAAACATCTCCAGGACAGGAGCTACAACTGTCTACACTCCTAGTATGGTGTTGATATAATGCAACATGACAGACCACCCCACACATTTTTATCCGGGTATATGTCTGAGGATGCAGCTGTTGCAATAGCACACACAGATTAATTGGTTGTCTCCTCTAAGACAAAAGCAGGACTCATCACTGAAGATGACCCCCTGCCATTCTGAGTGACTCCAAGCCAGTCTGGCATGACACCATTGCAGTCCTTTGTGACATTGATGTGGTGTTTAAAGCCTGCATGTGTGTATGCATCATGGCTGTTGGGTCAATCTGCATCTGTTATTCTCCCTCTCCTTGGTTCGTATAGGTCTCCAAGATCCTTCATGCATGCCCAAGTATGAAATTTGAATCCTTCACATGTGTCATTAGGTCAAGCCTACTCCCCAAGTTTATTTTCTGTCAGTTGATTCCTTCTTAGTGCAACTAGTTTTGTTTTGTTTTTGTGTTTTTTGACAATGGCAATTAAGTCATTCAAAAATTAATTGAAAATAGTGTAAAAAAGCAACTACATATAAAAATATAAAAAAATAACCATATAAACTGTTGCTCAGACTTTGATAGATCCCTGTTCTTTAGATGAAACAGGGTGCCCACTCACACCTGATTGTCTCTGATTGATTAAAAACATCTAATTTCACCTATAGAAAGATCTGATAATCCTAAAGATTCATGTACTTTTGCCCTCACAGATGTGTAATATTGGATCATTTTCCTCAATAAATAAATGAGCAAGTGTAATGTTTTTGGAGAATGTGTTTATTTTTTCACCGTAGCCCCACTTGAAAGTCATGTGCTGCAGGACAAACAAAATCTTTTGGGAATGCCACCACACAAGCTAAAATCTGATTGAATAATTCAACTCTTATGAGACACTTGAAAGATTTCTGGAGCAGCAGCCAACAACAGTGTAAGAAGACTATTCAGCAGGACCAGTGTTCGGAAAGCTTCTGGTCTAGACAATATATGTGATTGTGTACTGAGGACATCTTTAACACCTGTCACAGCCCTCTGTGATGAAACCCCTTCTATTCACTCTGCTGATACATGACTGCACACCATCGATCAGCTCCAAACTCTTCATCAAGTTTGTAGATGACACAACTGTAGTGGGTCTTATCAGCAACAGTGATGAGAAAAACTACAGAAGCAAAGTGAGCTATCTGGCCTTGTGGTGCACTCACAACAATCTCTCTCTGAACACTGATAATACGAAGGAGACTCATCTTGCCTCAAGACCCTCCAGCACATTGTGAGAGTAGCTAAGATCATTGGCACCTCTCTCTCCTCCCTCCGGCTTCACAGCACCCACCTTACTCAGAAAGCCCTCTGCATGGCTGGTGATACCCACACACCTTAACCTACATGGACATTCACATTAACACAGATTATATCTTACACTTTCACATTCTCTCATATTCACCCATACATGGCATGCTCACACTTTAGCTATAGTTCTTTATTTTTTCACCTGGAATCTTCAAGGCAGGAAAACCCTGGTGAAAATGACTGTTACTGTGAATAGTAAAATGATTAGACGTTAATTTGTAGTCTTAAATAAGCATACTGAAGTATGCTATTAGTATAGTAATAAACATCCACTTTACCTTTTATGTACTATTCTATGTACAGAGATTTACTAACCAAACTCCTGCTCATGCTCATTGAATTTGTACAATTTTTTTCCAACAAATAAAAACAAGATTTATAATTAATTGCCATAATAGTGCTTGGTTCCTTTATTGACCCTACATTTATGTTGCTTCCATGGGCCATTCCTAAAACACATGCCTTCAGATATTAAGTCCATTAGTATGGTTTGCATCTCTCTTTTTTTTTTTTTTTTTTTTCAAAAAATCAAAAAGTCATCCAAGCTCCAAATTTGAAGAGTATGTATAGCTGAGCCCATCTTTAAAGTAGACATCTTAATTGAAGTAGGCTCATGCATTTGTAAAACTTTGTGCTAAAGAAAAAATATTTCACTTTATAACTAGTTGCTCAATGGCGCTGTATTCCTTTTTGCCCCATTCATTCATATTCTGAAAACAATGAGTAATCTACACATAACAAAAGACAAAACAAAGACACTGTATTAACCTAACTCTCGACTACACATTCACATAGACAAAAACATGGAGCTAAACCATGGGGTGGATGACATCAGGATCTGGGTATGTATGAGGCAGGTAAACACCAGGCTGGCATCTGGAACACAGGAATAACAGAATCCCAAGGTTTTAAATCCTGCATTGTTGCAAAGTGACTCATAGGTGAAATGATGCATATTGTTCAGTTTTGTTCTGATCCTGTTCTGTGGTTCTAGATCCTGAACTGTAACTTTATTTCTGTGGTCTGTGCTGTTCTGTGGTTCAAGATTCTGAACTGTAACTACAGTGGGGTGTGAAAGTTTGGGCAGCCTTGTTAATTTTCCTGATTTACCTTTATAAATCATTGATCGTTTGGATGGAAGAATTCAGTTAATTATATCATATATGGGACAAACAGTGATATTTGAGAAGTGAAATGAAGTTTATATGATTTACAGAAAGTGTGCAATAATTGTCTAAACAAAATTAGGCAGGTGCATAAATTTGGGCACCAAAAAAAACCTTGACTCAAAACTTAGTAGATCCTCCTTTCCTAGAAATAACAGCCTCTAAATGCTTCCTATAGGTTCTAATGAGAGTCTGGATTGTGGCTGAAGGTAGTTTAGACCGTTCTTCTTTACAAAACATCTCTAGTTCATTCAGGTTTGATGGTTTCTGATCATAGACAGCTCTCTTTAAGTGACACCACAGATTCTCAATTATATTCAGGTCTCTGGACTGAGAAGGCATTAGTAGATTTTGAGCAGTGTTCAGGGTCGTTGTCTTGTTGGACGATCCAGCCCCGGCGCAGCTTCAGCTTTGTCACCGATTCCTGGACATTGGTCTCCAGAATCTGCTGATATTGATTGGAATCCATGCGTCCCTCAACTTTAACAAGATTCCCAGTCCCTGTACTGGCCATACAGCCCCACAGCATGATGGAACCACCAACAAATTTTACTGTAGGTAGCAGGTGTTTTTCTTGGAGTGCTGTGTTCTTTTTCCTCCATGCATAACTGCCCTTGTTTTGCCCAAATAACTCTATTTTTGTTTCATCAGTCCACAGCACCTTATTCCAAAATGAAGCTGGCTTGTCCAAATGTGCTTTAGTATAACTCAAGCAGCTCTGTTTGTGATGTGGGTGGAGAAAAGGCTTCCTCTGCATCACTCTCCAATACAGCATCTCCTTGTGCAAAGTGTGCTGAATAGTTGAACGATGCACAGTGACTCCATCAGCAGCAAGATGATGATGTAGGTCTTTGGTGCTGGTCTGTGGTTTGATTTTGACTGTTCTCAACATCCTTCGCTTCTGTTTATTTGAGATTTTTCTTGGTCTGCCACTTTGAGCCTTGACTTGAACTGTGCCTGAGGTCTTCCATTTTCTCACAATGTTTCTCTCAGTGGAGACTGAAAGGTGAAATCCCTGAGATGGCTTTCTGTATCCTTCCCCTAAACCATGATGGTGAACAATCTTTGTTTTCAGGAAATTTGAAAGTTGTTTTGAGACTCCCATGCTGCGACTCTTCAGAGAAGATGCAAAGAGGAGACAAACTTACAATTGCCCTCCTTAAATACCCTTTCTCATAATTGGAGTAACCTGTCTATGGAGGTCAAGGGTCACTGAACTTACCAAACCAAATTTGAGTTCCAATAATTAGTTCTAAAGGTTTTGAAATCAATAAAATGACAACAGTGCCCACATTTATGCACCTGCCTAATTTTGTTTAACCAATTATTGCACACTTTCTGTAAATCATATAAACTTCATTTCACTTCTCAAATATCACTGTTTGTCCCCTATATGATAGATTTAACTGATTTTTTAAACCCAAACAATCATGATTTATAAAGGTAAATCAGGAAAATTAACAAGGCTGCCCAAACTTTCTCACCCTGCTGCACTTCTTCTGATGTCACTCGAATGATACGCCCCTAAACAACAACACGTCCCAGCATGCACCGGGGCAGAGGGCGTGTCCTGTGGATGAAGAGACGTCGTCTGTGGGCGGAAACGATGCTAAAAACACGGTCTGAACTCAGGCTTCTTACAAGTATTTAGCTGTGAATTAAAGGCTTCAGTCAGAACACGGGGCTCTCGGGTTCGAGCGTGTCAGTCTAACCGGTCTGCAGACTAAGCACGCCGCTGGGACTGACTGCAGAAGTGCTCTGGTTGTTTAGCAAAATGCTAACTGTCCAGCGAGCTGTTTGATTTACCAACGTCTCAGTCATCCGACATGGATGAGAGCAGGGTAAGTACACTGTACTCCTCACTGCAGCACTGTTAAAGGGATCTCCAGATACCTTCTAATGTTGAACTAATCTGTATTTTGACGAATCTTATAGAACCCTTACAGAACCCAAAGAACGGGCTAACGGTCATTTAAAGTCTTGATAACTAACAAATAATTAAAGTGTGGTAGTTTAAGTAGTTTATGCAAATTTACCTCGTACACACATAACATATATATATATATATATATACACTGTACTTATGCTGCTACTGGAACCTTAATTTTACAAAGGATCAATAAAGTTCTATCCTATCTTATCCTATATATACATATATACATAGAAATAGAAATTATTATTATTATTATTATTATTATTATTGCACTTGAAAATTATTATTGCACATGTGTACATACATTTCCACTTCCTGGCACTGTGCAAGACAAGATCCCAAGGGATCAATAAAGTTCTATTTGGCTATCTTAGGAGGATATTTGTTTGTGCAGGTAACTATTACTGTGCAGAATTATTAGGCAACTTAATAAAAACCAAATATACCCATCTCACTTGTTAATTTTCACCAGGTAAATCAAGATAACAAAAAATGGAGAAATAAACATTTCTGACATTCAAAAACAAAACCAAAGACAAATCAGTGACCAATATAGCCACCTTTCTTTACAATGACACTCAAAAGCCTTCCATCCATAGATTCTGTCAGGTGCTTGATCTGTTTACGCTCAACATTGCATGCAGCAGCAACCACAGCCTCCCAGACACTGTTCAGAGAGGTGTACTCTTTTCCCTCCCTGTAGATCTCACATTTTATAAGGGACCACAGGTTCTCTATGGGTTTCAGATCAGGTGAACAAGGGGGCCTTTACTGGCCAGCTATGCTGTGGAGTACTTGGATGCATGTGATGCATGTTTTCCTTGAATGATATCAACTTCCTGTACCACTGCTTGAAGAACGTGTCTTCCAGAAACTGGCAGTAGGTCTGGAGTTGAGCTTCACTCCATCCTCAACCTGAAAAGGTCCCACAAGTTCATCTTTGATGATACCTGCCATTACCAGTATCCCACCTCCACCTTGCTGGTGTCTGAGTCGGAGTGGAGCGTCTTCCCTTTACTGATCCAGCCTCGGGCCCATCCATCTAGCCCATCAAGAGTCATTCTCATTTCATCACTCCATAAAACCTTAGAAAAATCAGTCTTCAGATATTTCTTGGCCCAGTCTTGACATTTTATCTTATGTGTCTTGTTAAAAGGTGGTCGTTTTTCAGCCTTCCTTACCATGGCCATGTCCCTGAGTATCGCACACCTTGTGGTTTTTGATACTCCAGTAAGGTTGCAGCTCTGAAATATGGCAAAACTGGTGGCAAATGGCATCATAGCAGCTTCACGCTTGATTTTTCCTCAATTCATGGGCAGTTATTTTGCACCTTTTTTTTCAACGTGCTTCTTGCAACCCTGTTGGCTATTTGCCATGAAATGCTTGATTGTTCGGTGATCACGCTTCAAAAGTTTTTTTCTAAAATATTTTTTTAGTTACAAATCCGTTGAATGTGCATGAGGTTTTGGTAAACACAGGGCCAAGAATGCCCGATAAGCCCATTGGTGGATGTAATTTATTTATTTATTTTTTTTGTATAAATTCAGATCTAAAACGGTGTTTCCCAACCCTGTTCCTGGAGGCACACTTGCCCCAAACAGTTTAGCTTTAACACACCCCTTGCAACTCTGAAGGGCTTGTTAATGAGTTGATTAGTTGAATCAGGTGTTTGGGGAGCAGGGTAAGCTCTAAAACATGTAGAGAAGGTGTGCCCCCAGGGTTGGGAAACACTGTTCTAAAAGATGACCTGCAGGGCTGAAATCAGCGTGTATGTGTCATGGACCCCTCAGTCTCACCGGACTCCAGTTCCCAGAATTCTTCAGTCTGTCACCTGACTGATCATGTGACTCACTCACATTCCAATCACCTGAGTTCTGATTGTATTCACCTGGTCCTGAGAGAATTTAATCCAGCCTTTCATCTTGTTCAGTGTCTGGCAACCTTCAGCGCACTGCTCTGTCCATGTTTGACCCATTTCCATTTTCTGGCTCCTGCCTTCTGTCTCATCCTGGTTTGTCCATTCTGTTGTTGTCTCACCTGTCTGTTGTTGACCTGGACTGTTTGACTCTATTTAACACATTTTTCCCATTAAAGTGATGTACTTATATCTGCATCTGCTTCGCTTTGTCTGGACCTGACAGTATGAGTTGTTCTGTTTTATATAGCAGTGGTGATTTCAAATCCGCATTCGATGAAAATTGGCCCTGAAACATCCTTCGAATTCGAATTTGCTAAAAATTGAATTTAGTCACATCCCTAATACACACACATACATACATACACACATACACATACAATCATACATATACGCATACACATACAGTACATACACATATACACATCCATATATATATATATATATATATATATATATATATATATATATATATACTGCTCAAAAAAATAAAGGGAACACTTAAACACAATATAAGTCCTAGAAAATCAAACTGTCCACTTAGGAAGCAGCACTGATTGACTATCAGTTTCACATGCTTTTGTGCAAATGGAATTGGAAATTAGCAAGACACACTCAATAAAGGAGTGGTTCTGCTGGTGGGGACCACAGACCACTTCTCAGTACCTATGCTTTCTGGTGGAGGAGGCCATAGGATAGCAGCAACCCAGCAGCAGGACCGCTACCTCCGCCTTTGTGCAAGGAGTAACAGGAAGAGCACTGCCAGAGCCCTGCAAAATGACCTCCAGGAGGCCACAAATGTGCATGTGTCTGCACAAACAGTTAGAAACTGACTCCATGAGGATGGTATGAGGGCCCGACGTCCAGAGATGGGGGTTGTGCTCGCAGTCCAACACCGTGCAGGATGCTTGGCATTTGCCAGAGTCTGGAGACGCAGTGGAGAGCGATCTGCTGCCTGCAACATCCTTCAGCATGACTGGTTTGGCAGTGGGTCAGTAATAGTGTGGAGTGGCATTTCTTTGCCGGACTGACTGCCATTAGGTACCAAGATGAGATCCTCAGACCCCTTGTGAGACCATATGCTGGTGCAGTTGGCCCTGGGCTCCTCCTAATGCAGGACAATGCTAGACCTCATGTGGCTGGAGCATGTCAGCAGTTCCTGCAAGATGAAGTCATTGAAGCTATGGACTGAACCGCCCATTCCCCAGAACTTAATCCAATCCACTTAATCCACATCTGGGACATCATGTCTCTCGCTCCATCCACCAACATCACGTTGCACCACAGACTGTCCAAGAGTTGGCGGATGCTTTAGTCCAGGTCTGGGAGGAGACCATCCGCCACCTCATCAGGAGCATGTCCAGGTGTTGTGGGGAGGTCATACAGGCACGTCGAGGCCACACACAATACTGAGCCTCATTTTGACTTGTTTTAAGGACATTGTCCTGTTTTTTCACTTTAATTTAGTGTGTGACTCCAAATCCTGGCCTCCATTGGTTAATAACTTTGACTTCCATTGATGATTTTTGTGTTATTTTGTTGTCAGCACATTCAACTTTGTACAGAACAAAGTATTCAATGAGAATATTTCATTCATTAGAATGTGTTATTTGAGTGTTCCCTTTATTTTTTTGAGCAGTGTTCATACATACACATACGTACACACATACACGCATGCATATACATGTACACACATGCATACATGCAAACACACATACATATACACATATGCATACATATATACACACACACACACACACACACACACACATATATTATATACATTGTTACTTTATGTGTTTTTGATTTAGGTTTTTTTTTCTGCATAATTAACAAAGACTTCCACCTTCTGCATAACAGATGGTCAGTGGAAAAGTCAAGAAACCAGGAAAACGTGGTCGCAAACCTGCCAAAATTGACCTGAAAGCCAAGTTGGAACGAAGCAGACAGAGTGCTAGGGAATGCCGGGCCAGGAAGAAACTGCGTTACCAATATCTAGAGGAATTGGTGTCCAGCAAAGAGAGAGCCATCTGTGCTCTGAGAGAGGAGCTTGAAATGGTAGGTGTCTTGTTGTCTAACAGCTGTTTTAACAGCAAACCTCTTCCTGGAGATCTTGGTTCACTAACTAGTCCTTCTAGACAGTCTGGGGTAACTGAGGATCAGTTTTAGAATAATTACTGTAAGAGATTCACTAATGTAAAATCATTGACAAATTCACACATTTTTTTTATCTGTAAAACTATCGTAAAAATATCTGTATTAAAAATATCTGTATTTTTTTTTAAATATCTGTAAAAATATGCTATTGTAACTTGATGTGTTGTTTAAACATATAGTACAAGCAGTGGTGCTCTGCAATGGACCAGGGGAAAATCCCATCTGAAATCAAGGCCCTTTTAACCGGAGATGATCAGAAAACCCCTCAGAGCACCAGCACCAAAGCACCCAAAAATGGCAAGTACAACTCAGCAAGCATCACCCAGAGTAAGTCTGCATAGGATAAGGTTTTGACATACTCTCTGAATATTGGAGACAGTGAGAGTATGGATTAATGGTATAGAGCTGATTCAAGGGAAATTTACTTTATATGAAGGTACATTGTAACTTCCACATAGCCAGGTTTTGGCTCAGTTAATATGTATGATCTGGTGAAGACCTGGTAAAGAACACCAAGTCTTATGTTATTAAAAAACACAGTATTGTGTTTGTAATGCCCATGTTAACCCAGATAATTTGCAGTTATTCACATTGGTTAGAACAGAATGTGTAGAAAAAGGAAGCAAAGTATTAGGTTAAATGATTTGAAAAGCCAAATTAGTTGGCAAGGAAGCAAAAGAGTACATGAAAATTACTCAAAAGGTGCAATAACTCAAATACCATAAACCCTTCAAAGACAAAAAGACATGCACACCTCAGGTGTTGTCAAAATGATTTAGCTTTGCTCTAAGCACTTTAAAGAATTTTGCATAGCACTGGTTATATTTTTGTCTTTATTTTGTAAGGGGAGACACAAATAAAGAATGGCGACCTATTTTTGGAGATATTTATTTCTTTAAGTAAAACAGAAAGCACTTTCACTTTTTTCATTTTAACTTAAAATTGAATTTGTATAGTGGTCCAGCTGGCATGTTTGATAAGAAATGGCTCTGACTTTGGTTACATTCTGAAAGAAAATGTATTTGCAATACCCCAATGTTTGCTTTTCTAAGATGATCATACATCTCCTAATGTCAGGCCACTAAAATATGGTATTGTAGTTATGACACCAACACCTATGTATGTCTGGTCTGTAAACTGTGCATTTATAATCATGTATTTACTTTTGTCAAGTATAATTTCTCATTTAGGCTGCAATGTATGTTTATAGCCCTTAACCATGTTTTTGAATTTGTCATTCATTTCAAAAGAAGTCAAATGAACAAACATGTAATCTTTTTTTATTTCATTATGTTCTGTCATATCATGATGGCAGGTCCTGGGCCTAGAGATCTACCATGTTGTAGGTTTCAGCTCAAGTTTGAATCCAGTACCCCTGGAAAAAATAAACTACAGAAACTGTTTAGGAACAGATGTGTTGGCTGGAACTTTTCAGTGTGGTTGGTCTCCAAGACCAGGACAGAATATGCATGTTAAGAATCATATACAGTGACTCTTGGCAGATACATTACCATTCATGAGTAATCACTGTTTTCAATAATAAAAAGACAATGTGTAGCAGACTTGTATAAAATGATTGTGTTTTGATTAATGCTGTTACTTTTCAATTTTATGGACTGGTAGACAACAGCTGGTCATGATCTATATTTTAATTCAAAATGCTGTGTATTTCAGGACTAGACTTCATCTCTGTCTATGAAACTGGCCCCAAGGGGTTCAGTTGATTAGCATGAAACTTTTAAAAATGTGTTAATTAATTTAGCTGTAGATGACTTCTTAATAAGTTGGAAAGCTACACAAGGCTGGAAATTATGTGTAATATAGGATATCTGATATTTGAGATGTTTTGATGAAATCTCATGGCAAATGACCTTTCTGCTTTGCCTTAGTTTGGGTGTTGAGCATAAAATATTTCATTGTAAAATATACAGTTTTATGCAAATGTTTTCAATGTGTTTTTTTATTTTTTGACTCAAATGTTCACATCTAAAGAGAACACATTTGCATATTCTTAATTTATCATTCAATATGGTGTGTGTGAAATAATTTTTATTTTTTAATATGGTTGATACAGAAAATTAAATATGAATTGTGCACAAAACATTTACAATTAATTTGGTTTTCTTTAGAAGATTTCATTAAATCAACAAGTGTGTTATGTGACCAAGGGTTGACCAAACTTTTGCGTAAAACTGTATGTTATTACTAAATAAAATAGCAATGATTGGTTAATATGATTGGTTAATATAAGTTATTATAGACTTTTGAATGGCTATGTATTTTTAGTATAACCCAAATTCGTAGCATGGCCAACCAACGTTTGAGTGCAAAATCAAATACAATACAGTGGCGCTTGAAAGTTTGTGATCCTAGAATTTTCTATATTTCTGCATTAATTTGTCCTAAAAGTAGATTAGGAGAAACAAACAAAACAAAGTATTAAATCTAAAACAGAATATTAGACCATGTAATTTATCTATTGAGGAAAATTATCTAATATTACATATCTGTGAGTGGCAAAAGTATGTGAACTTTTTTGTTGGCAGATTAGCAGATAATTTTAAGGTGAATTTTAGAGTCAGGTGTTTACAATCTTTCACAACACACATTTGTGGAAGTGAATAATGGGAGAACGAACAACATTACAGAGGAGCTCAGGTGCAAAAATAGAGGAAATTCAAGACCATTATTAGCCTCCCCAAGAGGCTAAAAATGTATGGTAAGATATTTGAACACATTTCAATATTCTTCAGACGTAATAGGGAATAAGTACTGGATGTTTCATTGAGTTTTATTGATGTTTGAGGTTTGACTGAGTGCACTCTTTGGGGGGAGTAGTCCACCAAGATGTTAAGTTTTGGTTTACAAGACTCTTTGGGAAATATTTGTTGATGCATTCTTTTCTCATGTCCTTCTTTAGTTTGCCCTTTATTTGCTAAGGTTGATCCCTTTTCGGAAACCAGATTTGTGAAATGCTTTCTTTTCTCTGTTGGGCTTGAGCTTCAGAATCAAACAGTGCTGAGGAGATATATGAAAAGCCCTTATAACTTTATGGTCATGTTGGAATGAAAATGTTAGTTTGTTCCTGTTGTTCCTGAATTCCCATTTCTGGCCAATCTAAAGGACCAGTATTTGGCCCACCTACTTTAAGGCAAGAATTTTTTTGTAGCCTCTGGAAACTTGTTGGTTGTTTTCGTCAGACAGGGATTAAGCTTAGTCCTGGAAAAACTACACTTCTTTATTCATGCCCACCACTGTTCAATATGAATTATTGTAAACACAATTTATTGTAAATACTTTTCCACTCAGAGATATGTAATATTGGATAATTTTCCTTAATAATTAATTAATAATAACAGTAACAACAATAATAATATTTTTGTTTTCTTTGATTTGGTTTTACTTTTAGGACAAAACAAATTGAAGCTTAATGTCTGGGGCTTTCATTTAACATACACAAAACAAATTATGTATTGCCTCCTCTGTTCATGCCTGTCCACTTCCAGTGATATGACCTTGTTTAGTACAGAAATATATATTTTTATATTTATATCTAAAGTTGTGTATAGACATGTTGGAAGATAATCATAAGATTTGTTAAAAAATATTTAAAATTAATGGTTGTATGTCTGTTTTGTTACCATAAAATCTAGTCTAATAAAAGTGAATGCTAAGATTGTTGGTTATTTAAAGAGTTTTTCCAAAGCATTGCATAACTAAAGTACTATGTTCTCTAAAATTAAAATGAGTAATCTGACCTAGACTTTATTCACAAAGTACTGCCATTTCTGAAGGAAATGTTAAAATAACATTATTAAATAAGAGAAGGAAAAAAATAATGACAATCATTAATGATTTTCTTATTGCTGTTGTTGATTATGCTTTTTTATATACTTGTAAGTTCACTTTACCCATAGCCCAGTCTTAATGATGGTATTTGTCTCTAGTTTATAGTCTAATCAGGCACATTATTACTTGACAAATTTGCATTTAAATCAGTAAAATCCATAAACAGCCCAGAAGATTGGCAGTTCTGAGAGCTGAAACCTCTGGTTCTGTATCACAGGTGGGTTCCTGCAGACAGGTAATGCCCATGTCCTGCAAGGCTGCTGTGTTTAAGTATGTGTATTCTGTCACCTAAGATTTACTGCATCACGTGTGCCTATAAAATAGTCTGGGTTTAAAAGAAAATAGAATAGTTACATGAAAAATTATGTATTGGAATTCTGTCTGGGGTTGTAGGTGTAGTAGATATTACGCCTATTCCTATGCACACGCCCAGAATCCTGAACCCCTTCCACCAAGATGTTAAGTCCACCAAGATGTTAAGTTTTGGTTTACAAGACTCTTTGGGAAATATTTGTTGACACATTCTTTTCTCATGTCCTTCTTCAGTTTGCTCTTTTTGGCTAAGGTTGATCCCTTTTCGGAAACCAGATTTGTGAAATACCTTTCTTTTCTCTGTTGGGCTTGAGCTTCAGAATCAAACAGTGCTGAGGAGATATATGAAAAGCCCTTATAACTTTATGGTCATGTTGGAATGAAAATGTCAATTTGTTCCTGTTGTTCCTGAATTCCCATTTCTGGCCAATCTAAAGGACCAGTATTTGGCCCACCTACTTTAAGGCAAGAATTTATTTGTAGCCTCTGGAAACTTGTTGGTTGTTTTCTTCAGACAGGGATTAAGCTTAGTCTTGGAAAAAACTACACCTCTTTATTCATGCCCACCACTGTTCAATATGAATTATTGTAAACACAATTGAGGACATTTGCTGGTGTAAGATATAATGTGTGTTATACAGTGTGGGCATCACAGCAGCAATAGAATCATGCGTCAATACAAGACCACCCAACACTGCAGTTCTGCTTTCAATCTTGAAATGACCGATGATCACAAGAAACAAAATGAAATCAGTTAAGTTTCTTTAATGTCCTGCAGACAGACACAACACAAATGCTTCTTCCAAGACAACACTAGCTGTTTTAGTCAACTGGCTGATGAACCAAGCAGGGCACATGTAACCCTACAACAAAATGATACATACGTTTTTTTTTTTTTTTTTTTTTTTTTTTTTTTTTCACAAACAGTCCTGTTCTCTTAATTCTGTCAATATGACTGCAGTTTATTATAGTACTGTATAACATGAAAACCATTTTGTTGATTTTAACTTTGCTGTCCTGTTAAAAATTTCACTCTTGGGCCTTGGGATTCCATCTTATACAAATGTGTTTGGTGGATTGACACTTATAGGCCATGCCAGTTTTTTCTCTTTTGCTTCTCGGTCAAAGGTGTCGTAGACAGAATCTTTGATCAGAGTCTTTGCTGGCACAGGCAAGTCTACCACCCCCACATAATTCTTTTTGGCAATTCGTGAACTGGCAGTGATGGTGTATGCGTTGCTTCGGTAGCACTTCATAGATGACATGCAGAAAGTTTCTCTCATGCCTCGCCTGAAGTTTGCATTGTACACTGAGTACAGTGTGGGTTTTGAAGCCGTGGAGCTGAACGACATCCAGGTGACTGTTACGAAGAAGAGTGCCCCCTGTCTGCTCGATTCAGAGGTCTCCTTAGGGTGCCATAACTGGGCTACATAGAAGGGCATCCAGGTGAGTAGGAACACAGTGTTGAGCATCAGGAACATCTTGATTGTTTTCACTTTAGTCCTGGGGACAATGTTCATGGTCCTGCGCACTGTACGTCCATCAGCACTGATCCTCCAGATGTACCGTACCACTCTCTGGTAGAATGACAGAATGAGGAGTGCTGGCACCAGGAACCCAAAAAGGAGGTGGACCAGAGCATAGGCAAGGCTGTCCCAAGAGTCTGAAATGAAAAATTCACAGTGTTTTTCTGCTATGGATGAGGGTGAGCCATAGAAAAAGAGGCATGGGGAGACAAAGGCAGCATCGAAGAGCCAGGAAGCTAGGATCATGCGCTTGGCTTTCTCCCGGGACACTTTAAAGCTCAAGGGATACACGATCGTATAGTAGCGGTCCACACAGATTGAGAGTAGCACATACACCTGCACTCCTGGGCACAAGTGCTGGATGTAACGTACTGCCTTGCAGGCCACTGCACTCAAAGGCCAGTGACCAGAAGTGACCTGGAGCAAGATGAATGGAGCACAGCCTAAGCTCAACAGCAGGTCTGCACAAGCCATGGACACCACAAAGTAATTTGTTGTAGACTGAGTTCTGCGACTGCGATGGATGACTAAACACACCAAGGCATTCCCCAGGACAGAGACTAGCCAGAGCACTCCAAAGATCAGCCCAAAAACAGTCACCTCAACTGGGGTAAACTCGTATGAGGTCTGTGTCCCATTAAATTGAAAGGAGAAAGAGGATACATCCAAATGGCAGATAGGTGTCAGTGAGCTGGCTAGAAGTGCTGAGGAATTGTCCTTCTCTGAATTGTTCTGCATCAGGTGGGAGAAGACTGTAGAGTGCAAGGAAGGCTTCACTGTATCCATTGGCAGAACATACACCATTTCTGTAGCTGTGTCAAATCACACCTGGAATGTAGACAAAGAGGTATGTTGTTAATGAATACGTTTATGTCAAAACACTAAGGAAATTTTAAAAAGCGTTCACAAATTTTCAGATGTTTTCACACCATGTGCTAACACTACTGGCAGTTAAAGGTTATGCTCACTGATGCCAAAACAATTTAGTAGTGACTCATGTACAATCAGATCCTTAAGATTTTGGACAGTGGCAATATTTATAATTTGTCTATGTGTCCCATCTCAGTGGGTCTGAAATTAAATTAAGCAATGGATTGACTGTATACTTCGGATTAACTGTATATTAGACTTCCAGTTTTAATGTAAAAAATGCACCCTTTTCACAAGCTGCAAAATAATTGGACAATTCAGTGATGAGCAATTATAGAGCCAGATGGGACCTTTTCTCCCATGAGAAGGAACTGTCAATATGCTGTTCATATACTGAGGCCATTATTAGACTTAAAAAAAGAACAACCCACAAACATTGTAGTTACTAAATCAACAGATTTGCTAGGGAAAAACTTGGTGTAGAAAAAAAAAATCTCTTAGTGTATGGAAGGGAGTTGATTGGAAGCAATGCCATGTCACCTGTGAAACACAGCAAAGGGACTTATGTAAAATCCCTTATAATTGTTAGCTTGTCCATTTACATTTGAACCAGTGAAAATGGGGGGGACTATGTAAGGAAATGCCTACAATTAATGTAATCATTTTATTAAACCAATTAAAACTGAAATTCTATAATCCTTTAGAATTTTCTATATTTCTGCATAAATCTGACCTAAATGTGACCCTTTGACCTTTACAAAAGTCCTAAAAGTAGATAGGAAGAACCACATCAACCAAACAAGACCAAAATATTATACTTGTATTATATTATACTATATATTATATTATATAATATATATATATATAGTATATATTATTATATTATATACTATTATATTATACTCAACTATTTATTGAGGAAAATTATCCAGTATTACATAACTGTGAGTGCAAAAATATGTGAACATTTGCTTTCAGCATCTTGCAAACTAACATTTCCCGCAAGTGATTGATTAGTCCTGTACTAGTTGTAGCCCATTCCTCCATACAAAACAGCTTCAACATATTTGATGGAAGATTTCCTCTACTAATAAGGTCTACTGACCTACTGTATACATCACTGCTGCTTGAAATGGGACACCAAACAGTCTTAAACACCTAAGCAGGCTTGTGCAAATAAGGTGTGTAAGGATGCAAGTATGAGTAATGGGAAAGGGCTTAACATTCAAATTCAAGGCTCAGGATTCACAGGAAAATGAGACAACATTGTTGACTGTTTCGGACATGTGTGAACTGAAAGACATGATCCAAGACATTGCTTATTTATGGTCATCACCTCGTATGCCCTCAAAAAACATTTAATCTAAGTCATAATACTGTAAAATGTGTTGTGACTGAGGTCTGAATTATACAACATCAACAAGGACTGGACCACTGTCAGAGGGGCAGGGGCAGACAGAACTGCTGGCAGAGGGACTGGAATAGATAATCTAGGAGCTAGCAGTGGAGGCCTTGAGCAGGAATGGAGAATTCTATGGAACAGCAGCTGACCTACTGGCCTCCTCGGGGACACTTTGCAATGCTGTGAATTCCCCTGCTGGCTTTCAGGCCTCTTCCAGGGTAGTTGGCAGAAGTGTGGACTCCACAGCTGATACTGTGTCACCAATCTTCTCCCTGGTGACTGGGACTGGCAATGGAATTGTATAGACTCCTTCCAAAAAATACTTGAGATTCCAGAATTGGGCAAAGAGGCAAGTTGCTTCACTCCGTTCACATACATGAAACATTCAGTCCAAGTCAGTCCCCCAAAGATGATTCATAGACTGCTATGAAGCATAATAATATGCCAAAAACCACAGACACACCTCTGAACTCTGCCCACTGGTCAGGATGCCCATAGTAGAAGTAGGGGTATGCTGGTGGTTAGACCAGCCGGGAAATGCCTTAGAGGAAATGCCCCTTGCCACTATCATTCAAAAATACAAGGCTTATAATAAAGGAAAAACAGAGTAATACAGAGTCGGAAATTGAATATAATAAAATTAATAATTAAAAAAGCAATAATATTTAAGATACAGCATATTTAAAATAAATAAAAAATAAGAGAATGAAAGAATTGCCATTACAGCATAGAGTTAACAGTGCTGAAAGCCTGATCAAACAAGAACGTCTTCAGCCTGAATTTAAAAGTGTACAGTGTAATTCCATTTAACTGCAGCAAAGTAGCTAAATGTTGGTTCTCCATGTTTAGTCTTTACTTTTATCTGCTCTGTTCATATAACTGCATCATATCAGATAGTCTCACTGGTCCTAAGCCATTGAGAGAATTATACACCAGTAATAGTACCTTATGGTATCCAGTGTAAGGATTTAAGAATGGGAGTGATATGTTCCCATATTTTACTCCTGGTGAGAACCCTGGCAGAATCCAACCCAGTTCTCAGTTCTATCTATGAGAGTTTCGTGGTTAGTATCAGATGCAGCACTGAGATCTAGCAGTAGTAGAACAGTTTTTCCAAATTTGTTGAGACAGAAAGCCTGTATGTTTGAAGAATTTTCTCTATGCAATATTTCTTTCCAATGAAAGGTAGATTTGAAATTGGTCTGCAGTTATTTAAAAAGGTATCTTTTTCAAGAAATGCTGCACAACTGCAGTTTACAATGTGTTTGGGAAACTCCTAACATTAGATAGGTATTTACTGTCTAAAGTATGTCTGCTGATATTGAGTAAAAGACATTCTTGAAAAATGTGTCGAGACTGCAGGTGGATGACTTGAGAAGACTCACCATAATGATTAACATTTCTTCATTAATAGCACTACACTGGCACATTTTAGCCAAGGTATTATTGTGTGGTTATGGAAAGGAAACAGTCTCCTTGGTAGTTAAAGATATACTAATGGCTTCTCTGATATTTAAAAATTGTGTTAAAAAAGCTCCCAAAAAATTACATCTCAGTTGAAGCTAATTTAGAGGCCATGATACGAAGTGACTGTTATCAACCACAGTGAAGATTAATCTGCTATTGTTAATGTTATTGTTGATAATGATGGAGAAGGACTGTCTTGCCTTGCATATTATTGTATTATAATCGCACAGCCTTTCTTTAAAGATTTAAAGGTTTAACACAATCTGCGCTTGGCCCTCCTACATTCTTTTGAAGTTGAAGTGCTGTATTGTTCCTAGGGATGTGACGAAGTTTGAATTCGATTTTGATGACATTTGAAATTCGAACTTCAAATTCGAATTCAATGGATGTTTTAGGGTTTTAGGATGTTTCATCGAATGTGGATTTGAAATCACCGCTGGTATATGAAACAAAACTGTCCAGTCAGGACCGGACAGAGCGAAGCAGACGCAGATATAAATACAGCACTTTAATGGGGATAAATGTGATAAACAGAGTCAAACACTCCAGGTCAATAACAGACAAGAGAGACAAAACCAGAATGGACAAACTAGGGACAGAGTCGAAAAATAGGCGAAGTTCAATAACCAGTAGAATAAATACAGGATGAGACGAAAGGCAGGAGTCAGGAAACGGAAACGGGTCAAACACGGACAGACTGATAACAATAAACACGGGCAGCGCACTGAAGGTTGAGAGGCAAAGCTAGACTCTGTACAGGCTGAAAGACTGTAATAAACATTCTCCGGCCAGGAGAATACACTCAGAACTCCGGTGATTGGGAACATGAGTGAGTCATATGATCAGTCAGGTGAAAAACTGAAGGATTCTGGGAATTGGAGTCCGAAGAGACTAGGGGGTGCATGACACGTTGATTTCTGCCCTGCAGGTCATCTTTTAGAGACCACCAATGTTCATCTGAATTTAATGGTGAATGTTGTTTACTTTCTACTCCCGCTTGACATAAATAAATCATTAAAATGGCCGAAAGTGGTAAGAAAACAAGTGTAAAACACAAAACAATTGTAAACACAAACAGTTCTACACTACTAGTTGATATGTCTTCTTTGTGTAAGAATGCATAATTAGTTAATTACGTGATAATAAATGATTGATAATTTTATGATTCAGTGTCATTTAAATAGCATGATGAATTGTTTACAGTACACCCTGGCCTGTGTATATAAAAATACATGCACAAATGGGCTTATCGGGGTTTATCGGATGTTCTTGGCCCCATGTTTACCAAAACCGCATTCGACAGATTTGTAGCTAAAAAATTCAAATCGGACGGATGATGAAAAATGAAGCAGTAAAATTAGTCATTTATAATCCTTTGTTAATGCTGTCTTTTGTGGTCTTTATGTTTAGTGGGATCCACATTTAAAAGAATACACAAGAATGATCTGCCGGAGTCACTCACCATACTCTGATAATGTTTGCATTTTTTATTCTCTATGAACACCAAACTAATTACATCTCTGTACCTTTTTCAAGTCAGTGATGACCCACCGGCCTGAGCTGATGAAATGCTAATCTTGAGCTCCTCTGCCCCATCTAAGAAGGACTCAGAGCTCCCTTGCCACGACTGCACATTGGCTGCCCACCTTCCGGCTACTGGACTTGGACTAGTTGCCCATCTGCCATCACCAACTATGTAGAAATTTACAAGACCCTAATAAGCTGCTACTTTTACTTTTATGTCCACCAGCAAACTAACATTACTTCAGTATACCCGAGTATTAGAACAGACGTGTGGGGGTTCAGTGTCCCCTAACTAAGTATGTATAATTAGTTTGACCAGAGGAGGATGGGTCCCCCCTTGTGAGCCTGGTTCTTCCCAAGGTTTGTTCCTCCAGCTCTGAGGGAGTTTTTCCTTGCCACTGTCGCCCTTTGGCTTGTCCTTTAGGGAGTTTATGTCTTATCCTTTGTTCATGTGTTATTAATCTTTTTATTTTTTGATTTCTATAGAGCATTTACAACATAAGTTGTAAAATGTGCTATACAAATAATTTTTAATTGATAATGGCTTACATTTAAAATAATCAGCAAGTATTGCAGCTACACCTTTCTTGCCAACATGTGAGACATTCTCAGTACTGCAGCTACACTTTCAGCACTGCATTCATTTAACCCTGTTCCTGTTAGTGAGTTATATCTTACATACTGCAGGTTGCCATCTGGCCTGTACTCCTTTTACTTTCTGTTCCTGACAAGAACTTGAATCAGAGATATAACTGACACACAGGGTCTGAGTTTGTTTTGAAAACACAAACTGCTGACATCATCACTGTAGTAGCACGGAACTGAGACATATTGATTTGTTTGATTACTTGAGCATTGCTGCTCTATCTGATGCTGGTTTAAGAACCTGTCTCTTCTTCTGAGGTTGTGAGGGAGATTGGTTTAGCAGTTCCTCAGACTGGCTGAGTTTCATTGCAGCAGTTTTAGCTAACTCCTTCACTGGTGAGACTGGTGGGGAGAAGGGGGATTGCTGGGTTGGTGACTTTTGAGGAGATGCTGTGCTGATTTTTACGAGTCTGAGGACTAGCTAACAAGCCTTTTCCCCACAGATAGCAGTTTTTCCATGGTTGCTGGAATGTTCAAGTAGGGTGATATGATCTTATCATATGATGATAAGAGGATGATGCAGATTGCTCATGCAGTTTCGGTATGTTTGGCAGATCGGACTCTCATCTGATATCTCTGCATTGCAGTGGGGGCAGGATGTTTTGGCTCTGGAGTGATTAGAGTGTCCTTGGCTGTTAATGCTGGATGATGTTGTGACTCTGGAGTGACAACAGTGTCTTTGGGTGTTGGTGGTGGGACAGTGAAGTTGGACAGGGAGAAAATTAGGTTCTTTATCAGGAATTTGTCCCCCATCCTGTGCAACCAATCTCAGCTAAAAATTCTCTCTTCCCAAAGAACAGGCGAAAATTAAATCGCAACATGCAGCATTTCAGTTGCCACATGTTTATTGCAAAAAGAACATACTGGAATTCCTTACAGAGGACCATTGATAAATGACTGGACAATTATCTGTTTCACTGTAGTGTGTTCAGCCAGTAATGCAGGAATCTTTCCAACTTTTCCAGTGCATATGTTCAGATATAACCACAAATTTCTCCTGTTCGCTTGCAAACCATACTGACCATACAAACCAAGTGTGATAAACTGCTCCCTCCTGTACCGAGTAACTTGCTTTAAGGTAGGTCAATGTTCTGTACTACCTATCCATATGTGCTATACAGTGCCCTCCATAATTATTGGCACCCCTGGTTAAGATGTGTTCTTTAGCTTCTAATAAATTGAGTTTTTTTCTAAATATTATAGCACCGTGTTGGAAAGAAACAGTAAAAAAAATCCCACATTAAGAAATAATTGTTTAACTTCAAATCATGTGTGCCAAAATTATTAGCAACCCTGATGTTAATACTTTGTACAACCCCCTTTTGCAAACAAAACAGTACCTAATCTATTATGTATTATAACCTTAGAATGTTTCACAAGATGGGAGAAATACATAAAGAAAGAGGGATCTTCGACCATTCCTCTTTCCACAATCTCTCTAGATCTTCCAGCGACATGGGTCCTCTCCTCTGCACTGTCCTCTTCAGCTCACCCCACAGGTTTTCAATGGGGTTGAGGTCTGGGGACTGAGAGGGCCGTAATTCTATGAGTGGTGAACCATTTCTGTGTAGATTTGGCCATATGTTTAGGGTCATTATCTTGCTGCATCTTCAGCTTTCGAGCAGAATCCTGGTATTTCAAAGCATTCATGATGCCATGCACTTTAACAAGGTTCCCAGGGCCTTTGGAAGAGAAATAGGCCCACTGCATCACTGATCCTCCCCCATATTTCACAGTGGGCATGAGGTGCTTTTCTGCATACACAGCTCTTGTGTTATGCCAGACCCACTTAGAGCATTTGTTACCAAAAATGTTTACATTTACATTTACGGCATTTAGCAGATGGCCTTATCCAGAGTGACTTACAAAAGTGCTTTGCTGTTCACTCAGAATATCCTTAGCTATTAGACAAGGCTTGAATCTAGAGATTCCTCACGCTTAGATCCTGTTGAAACAAATGTCTTTATAGACTTAAATACTCCTGAAACCAATGAGTTTTCATCTTTGAAGACAGTGAGGGACTCCCAGGGGAAGTTCATTCCACCATTTTGGTGCCAGAACAGAAAAAAGTCTGTATGCATGTTTTCCTTGCATTCTGAGGGATGGTGAGTCAAGCCGAGCTGTACTTGAAGTTCAAAGGGCTCTTGGTACAGCTCGAGTTTTGACCATTGCCACCATGTATGGAGGGGCTGATCCATTTTTGGCTTTGTAGGTCAACATCAAGGTTTTGAATCTGATGCGGGCAGCTACACAGAGCCAATGAAGGGAACGCAGCAGAGGAGTTACATGACTGAATTTAGTAACATTGAAGACGAGCCGCGCTGCTGCATTCTGAATAAATTGCAATGGTCTGATGGTCTGCATAGGAAGGCCAGCTAGAAGGGAGTTGCTGTAGTCTACTCTTAAAAAAACAAGAGACTGAACAAGCACCTGAGTGGTCTCTGTAAAAAAAGGTCAAATTCTCCTAATGTTATAAAGGAGAAATCAGCAGGACCGAGTCAGGTTTGCAACATGAGCTGAGAACGATAACTGGTCATCCACTACTACACCAAGACTCAGTGCTTCAGCAGATGGAGTGACCAGTGAGTTCTCAAGGGAAATGGTAAGGTCAGGGTGAGGAGCAGTGCTTCCAGGAATGAACAGTAGTTCAGTCTTGCTGGGGTTGAGTTTCAGGTAATGGGGTGCCATCCATGATGAGACATCAGAGAAACAAGCTGAGATACAGGATGAGACCTGGGTGTCGGAAGGTGGGAAAGTGAGGATGAGTTGATTGTCATCAGCATAGCAGTGGTAAGTAAAACCATGAGAAGATATTACTTTACCAAGAGAAGTAGTGTAGAGGGAAAGAGAAGAGGACCAAGGACTGACCCTTGTGGAACACCGGTGGAGAGTCTGCGTGGAGCTGATGTGGCTCCCTGCCATGTGACCTGATAAGAACGCTCTTCCAGGTATGATGCAAACCATTGTAATGCAGAACCAGTGATTCCAAACCTACCAAGGATTGAAAGGAGGATCTTGTGGTCTACTGTGTCAAAGGCTGCAGAGAGGTCGAGGAGAATTACAACAGATGAGAGTTTGGCTGATCTAGCAGCATGGAGTTTTCAGTGACCGCAATGAGAGCAGTATCTGTTGAGTGTGCTGGTTTGAAGACAGATTGATTTGGATCCTGTAAATTGTTCTGATTGAGAAAGAGAGGCAGCTGATTGTAGACAGAATTTGGAGGATTTTTGAGAGGAAGGAGAGTAGTGATACTGGTCTATAATTGCTGATCTCTGTACTATCAAGAATTGGCTCTATCTTTGTTTCATCTGATCAAAGCACACGGTCCCAGTTGAAGTCTCAGTACTGCTTAGCAAACTCGAAATGTTTGCGTTTATGATTGTGAGAAAAGTTTTTTTTTGCCTCCCAAACAGCTTGTTGGCCTGTAGATAGCGCCTGATGGTTGTTTTGGAGACCATTTGTTGCAATTCTGTAACAGTGAGCTTTGGAGAACTTTCTATTTCACTTATCATCCTCCTCACTGTGCGTGGTGGCAAAATAAACTTGCATCCTCGTCCAGGCTTGTTTCCAGTTGTTTTAAACTTCTTAATAATTCCTCTGACAGTAGATATAGACAGGTGTAGGCGAGTGGCTATTTTCTTGTAGCCATTGCCTGACTTATGAAGGTCAACACACATCTGCCTTACTTGAATTGTATGATCCTTTGTCTTTCCCCCATGTTAAAGAGAAATGGCCTCTGTGTCACATCATATTTATACCCCAGGGAAACAGGAAGTTGTAAATTACTACTTAAATGTTCCTACATACTCTGATCAACTTTGTAAACTACTGTAGAATTGACAGAAATACTTTAATTCCATTTATTTCCTAAGAATTGTTAGGGGTGCCAATAATTGTGGAACAGGTGATTTTATGAAGAATAATTGTTTCTTATTCGGGGATTTTCCCCCCTTAAAATTCACTTGAGTTAAAGGATTTTACTCTTTTGTCCATCATATTATTTAGATCATCATCAACCATGCATAACAGCATCAAAAGATTCAGAGAATCTGGAACAATCACTGTGCGTAAGGGTCAAGGCCGTAAAACTGGATGCTCATAACCTCCACTCCAGGAATGCCACTGTCAAGGAAATAACAGAATGGGCTCAATGAACACAATCCACCGTGCCAGCCGCCGTTGCCAGCTGAAACTCTACAGTGCAAAGAGGAAGCCATTTCTAAGCAAGCTCCACAAGCTCAGACATTTGCACTGGGCCAGGGGTCATTTAAAATGGAGTGTGGCAAAATGGAAGACTATTCTGTGGTCAGATGAGTCACGAAGTTCTTTATGGAACACTGGGACGCAATGTCATCCGGACCAGAGAGGACAAGGATAACCCAAGTTGTTATCAGCGCTCCGTTCAGAAGCCTGCATCACTGATGGTATGGGGTTGCATGAGTGCTTGTGGCATGGGCAGCTTGCATGTCTGGAAAGGCACCACTAATGCTAAGAACTATGTTCAGGTTCTAGAACAACATATGCTCCCAGCTAGACGTCATCTCTTTCAGGGAAGACCCTGCATTTTTCAACAAGATATAGCCAGACCACATTCTGCAGCAATCACAACATCATGGCTATGTAGGAGAAGGATCCGGGTACTGAAATGGCCAGCCTGCGGTCCAGATCTTTCACCTATAGAGAACATTTGGCACATCAAGAAGCTCAAAGTGCGACTTCCGGTTTGACTCGACATGGTGTAGGTGTGTGATTAGAGCTCTCCACAGGGCAAGCGTTCAATTTAACTTAATAAATCAAGGCACCGTTAATTTGTTTTTTCTTATTTTCTTTTCTATTATATTTGGTTTAGTTTTAAACTATTTCTAGTTTAGTTTTGCGCCATAATGCCTCCTAAAGCGAGCAAAACACCTGGGTCGACAGCGCCAATTTTCCGGCCCGCTACACAGGCCTCATCCCCGGCTGCTGCCGCTGTGAACACAGCGGGGGAAATGCATGCTCACACACAGGGTCCGATGGACCTATCGACGCTGAAGACCGAACTGGTTCAGGCCGTTGTTGCTGAAATGCAAACGGTTTTATCTGACCATCATTCAAAGATTAGAGTGGAGCTACACGAAATGAAGGTTGAGTTTTCCAAGGATTTTGCAGCGATAAAATCTGAATTCGTCAACGGTTGCTCAACTGTTGGACTGACTCTCAGATGGACACTGCTTTGGTTCAGGTCAGCAGAGCCTGTTTACATTAGGTATAGAACATCAACAAAGTAGAGTTCTTCAGTGTGATAGTGTTTCTAAATTATATTTTTATATATTTTATATTTTTATAGTTTTATAGTTGTGTTTGCACTATAGATTATAATATATATTTTGGTTACTTTTTGATTTTCTTGTTTTTGGTTTTCTTTTTATATTTGTTTCTATAGATTTCTTATGTGTATGCATGTGTATGTATATGTATGTATATGTATATATGTATATGTATATCATTTTTGGATAAATTGACTTTTCCTGCTGTCGATCCATTGAAAGCAGAGGATCTGAACCAACTGTTAAAGTTGGAAGAGATCGTAGGGTCAATTAAAGCTATGCAGTCCAGCAGGGCTCCGGGCCCAGATGGTTTTCCTGTTAAATTCTATGAATAGTTTATAGACAAGCTGGCCCCCCTGCTTTTGGCTGTATATGAAGAGGCAATAGCTATGGGTGATCTACCCCCAACCATGTCTCAAGCTTCCATATTTTTGCTTTTAAAAAAGGGTAAAGATCATCTGTCGTGATCCTCATACAGACCTCTCTCTTTGCTAAATGTTGATGCAAAATTTTGGCTAAAGCCATTGCTCAGCATTTGGAAAATATACTCCCAGACATAATATCAGAGGACCAGAATTGGTTTATTAAGGGTCGACAACTTCTTTAATGTTCGCTCGCTCCACAATGTGATTTATTCCAATCACTCCTTGACTTTACCTGAGGTTGTAATCTCACTCGATGCCGAGAAGACTTCAACCAGATCGAGTGGGACTACTTATTTAGGGTGCTACATAAATTTGGTTTCAAAAATAAATTCATTTCCTAGATTAAGCTGCTGTATGCATCTCCAAAGGCCAGCGTACAGACCAATAGTAATCATTCTGAATATTTCTGTTTATACCGTGGAACCAGACAGGGTTGCCCCCTTTCTCCTTTACTGTTTGCCCTTGCAATTGAACCCTTGTCAATTGCACTTAAATCGCTCAGATTGTTTGAAGGAATTTCTCGCTCGGTTATAAATTTAAAATTAAGTTGCTTCCCTCAATACTGTCTCTCCTGAATGAATTTGGATCCTTTTCTGGCTATAAGGTAAATGTTCACAAGAGTGAATGCTTTCCAGTTAATACTTTGGCAATGAAGCTGAATCATTCAACTATTCCCTTCAATTTTGCTCCATCTGGGTTTACGTATTTAGGGATTCATGTCACTTGCACTCTTTTAACATCTCTTTTTTGTTCAAATTATACCCCTTTACTGAATAAGCTTAAAATAGATATCCAGTGATGGAGAGCTCTTCCATTAACACTGCTGGGGAGAATAAATACAATTAAAATGACAATTTTGCCTAAATTTCTTTTTTTATTTCAGACAATCCCTTTATACTTGCCTCAAATTTTTTTTAAGACTTTAGATCAATGAATTACCACGTTCATCTGGGATGGTAAAATACCAAGAATAAAACGATCCTTATTACAAAGTTTCAAGTCAGATGGTGGGCTTTCCCTTCCCAATTTTTTGTATTATTACTGGTCAGCAAACATTCACAGGGCGATGTACTGGTTTAAGTCACCAGATTTGCAGTGGTGTAAATTAGAGATGGCTGCTTGCTCGTCATCGGGCCTTGCTTTACTTACATCCCCTTTACAAAGTCGGATTTCACAACATTCCACTAATCCTTTAGTAATTTCTACGCTTCGTATATGGTTCCAATTCAGACACCATTTTCACTTTAGCTCTCCATCCATGATGATGCCAATTTTAAATAATCATACATTTCCTCCAGCTTTGAGTGACCCTTCTTTTAGGATTTGGCATGAGAAAGGAATTGTCTCGTTTAAGGATCTGTTCAAAAATGGCGTTTTTAGCAGCTTTGCGCAGCTGGCTTGTGATTATGATCTCCCCCCATCACATCTATTTAGGTATTTTCATGCTAGACACTGTGCACTTTCATTACTTCCCAGAGATACCTGACCTCTAGTGACTCAGCCGTGGGACAAACTTTTATCCTTGGACACTTCCCTAAAATCCAATATATCCAAAATATATTCATGTATAATATCGTGGGACAGACAATCTCTAATTAACATTAAGAAGGCCTGGGAGGATGAGATGGGTATGGTTTTTGCAGACGAATGGTGGGACAGGGCTGTAAATAAAATACGTTCTAGTGCACCCTGTGCTAGGCTTCAGCTAATTCAATTTAAGGTTCTGCACAGGGCTCACTGGTCTAAGAGTCGACTATCTAAGATCTATCCCAATTCTGTTAATGATCAGTGTGATAGATGCTCGGCCTCACCTTGTAACTTAAGCCATATGTTTTTTTTTTTGTCCTACTCTTCGCAAATTCTGGTCAGATTTTTTTGAAATTATGTCCAAGGTCTTACATAACAACATAGATGTTTCAGCTTCTATAGCTTTATTTGGCATTAGCAATAATACATTACTGATCACAAGGGCTCAGTCGGATATCCTCCTGTTCACATCTATATTAGCAAGACGTATTATCCTTCTACTGTGGAAAGCTGCAGACCCGCCCTCAATCTCATGCTGGCTCCAAGATGTTATGTATTACCTCAGATTAGAGAGAATAAGATTTACACTTAAAGGAAATACTGCTAAATTTTTTCAGAAATGGAACTCTTTTCTGTCTTATTTTGCATCACTCCATATCTTGCCAAAAGATTAACTTCTCCCAAAGGTTATGTGTTTTTTCTTCTTTTTTTTTTTCTTTTGTGGATGTGTGAATGGTTTGTGGGTATTCTGGGGTTAGGATAAAAAATGGGGAGATATTGTTTTTGTTCTTTGTATATATCTGTATGTTGTGCGAACTCCTCAATAAAAAAATAAAATAAAAAAACAGATCAAGGTGCGACAAAGAAGGCCCAAGATGATTGAAAAGTTGGAGGCCTGTATTAGACATGATTGGGAGAGCATTTCTATTTCTAAATTTGAGAAACTGGTCTCCTCTGTCCCCAGACATCTGTTGAGTGTTGTTAGAAGAAGGGCGGGGATGCCACACAGTGGTAAAAATGGCCTTGTCCCAACTTTTTGGGGATTTGTTGATGCCATGAAATTTTTAAACAACATATTTTTCCCTTAAAATGATACATTCTCTCAGTTTAAACTTTTGATCTGTGATTTGTGTTCTATTCTGAATAAAATATTAGATGTTGGCACCTCCACATCATTGCATTCAGTTTTTATCCACAATTTGTTTAGTGTCCCAACTTTTTTGGAATCTGGTTTGTACATTTACCACTGTGATTTTAGTGGGGCACAGCAACAATTTACTGTGAAACATAAAAATTGCCTTGAAAAAGTATTTATACACAAAGGTAAAAAAAATTATAAATACAAATCTGTGTGGTTTACAATTACATTCAAAACCCTGTACTTGGATACCACTAAATAAAATCCAGTGTGACTAACTACCAAAAGTCGCCTAATTTGTCAGTAGAATCCACCTGTGTGTTATTTATTCTCAGTATAACTACAGCTCCAGTGGTTTGTTAGATAACATTAGTGATGAAACAGCATCTTGAAACCCAAGGGATATACCAGACAGGTCAGGGATAAAGTTGTGTAAAGAAGGGTTAGGCTATAAAAAAATCCTGAGCTATGAACATCTCATGGAGCATTGTTCAATCCATCATCCAAAAATGGAAAGAGTATGACACAACTGCAAATGTAGACATAGCTGTCCACCTAAACTGACAGCTTAGGCAAGCAGAGCACTAATTAGAGAAGCAGACAAAAGGCCAATGGTCACTCTGGAGGAGCTGCAGAGATCTATACGTCAGGTCAGAGAATCTGTCCACAGGACAGCTATTAGTCATGTACTCCACAAATATGGCCTTTATGGCAGAGTGGTAAATCCCACTTGCTATGTGTGGTGGAGAAGTAGTGTCACCCTGAACACACCACCGTGAAACATGGTTGTGGCAACATCATGCTGTGGGGATGTTTTTGTTCAGCAGGGAGAGATAAGCTGGTCATATTTTATAGGAAGAAGTATGGTAAGACATAGCAGCTGTAATTGCAGCAAAAGTGGTCCTCATTAACATTTTACTATATTTACATCATAACATTTTCCCTAAAAGGCCAGGGCAATAAAATGTTTCCATGACACTAAAATACAGGCTCTAAAACTAACCATAGTGTTATACATTCCCACAGAAGTTCTGGACTGGATTATGTCTGGATTATGGCGGCATTTCAGTTAATGTTTTTCTGTCTCAGTCGTTTGCAGCATCTTCTCATGTGGGAGATTTGAGAATGGCAACGTCAGGAGAAACTGCATAATGAAGTTGTGTTGGCACACTCCTTTAATGACTTGTGGGAGAATCATCCTGCACTTGTTTTTGTGAAAGTAATTTAGCTGTGGAGATGGTGTGAGCCCAATTAAGTGATAACTTCCTGGTGAGAATTTTATTGATGTGTCAAAGAAAACTAAGAAAACATGAAATTGCATATATTTCCATGCTGTGTAAAACTAAATGTGCAAATTATGGAAGTAAAGAGAAAAATATATGAAGGAGGATTTATTAGTCTTTGCAGTTTATTAGTGTATAGCTCCTTGCTGAATAACCATTAACTAGAAACAATAAACAACAGATTTACAGTATTGTGGCTGTCATGCAAAAAACCATCCATCCATCCATTTTCTGAACCGCTTATTCCTGAATAGTGTCACGGGTGATCCGGTGCCCACCTGGCAACTCTGAGCGCAAGGGTGGGATACAACCCTAGACAGGGCGCTAATCCATCATACGGCACACACACACACACACACACACACACACACACACTAAGGGCCACTTTTAGAGTCACCAATTCACCTACCATGCATGCCTTTGGACTGTGGGGGAAACCGGAGTACCCGGAGGAAACCCACACGAACACGGGGAGAACATGCAAACTCGCCCCACCCAGGGATCGAACCCATGTCCTTCTTGCTGTGAGGCAACAGCGCTGCAAAAAAACTTATTTATATTTTTGACATTTATTTTACTTTGTGACTTAAAAACAATTAATTAATTGATATTTAAAAATGCAAATGACACGTATGTACATCCAGAAAGTATTCACAGTGCTTCCCTTTTTGTTATGTTACAGCCTTATTCCAAAATGGATTCAATTAATTTTTCCCCTCAAATTTCTACACACTATACCTCATGTAAAGTTTGAAATCTTTGCAAATGTGTTAAAAATAAAACAAAATTATATAATGTACATAAGTATTCACAGCCTTTGCTCAGTACTTTATTGAAACACCTTTGGCAGCAATTACAAGTCTTTTTGATGCTACAAGCTTGGCACACTTGTTTTTGGCGAGTTTCTCTCATTCTTCTTTGCAGAACATGCCAAGCTCCATCAGATTGGAAGAAGCACATCAGTGCACAGTTATTTTTAGATATCTCTACAGATGTTCAATCAGGTTCAGGTCTGGGCTCTGGCTGGGCCACTCATGGACATTCACAGAGTTCTCCTGAAGCCACTACTTTGTTATCTTGGCTGTGTGCTTAGGGTGACTGTCCTGTTGGAAGATAAACCTTTGTCCCTGTCTGAGGTCCAGAGTGCTCTGGAGCAGGTTATCATCAAGGATGTCTCTGTACGTTGCTGCACTCATCTTTCCTCAACTTTGACTAGTCTCCCAGTTCTTGCTGTACAAAAACATCCCCATTCTTCACTGTAGGAATGGTATTGGCTATGTGATCTCATCATTCAACTACATCAAAATTATAGGACAAAGAGCTATACTACAGGACAACCAACAGTCCAGTTCAGTGCCCATTTTCCCATGTGTAAACCTGAGCCCTATGATGGTAATTGTTTAAAACCAGCGCACCAGTAGGAGGAGCCCCGATCACACAGCAAACTCCCCTGCTGACCATTCACACCAGCTTTCTCCACACAGAGGAACTTTCATTTTTTACCATTCCCAAACCCAGTTACTCCCTTATTTTGGCACTACCCTGGATAGAAAAACACATTTAAGGGAGGATTAACATTTCTGTTTGTACACAGTGTAAAACACTTAAAACCTGTGTCTACTTGTCCCTAGTCCAACCTGCCCCCCTTGGAAGCTTACACCACTTTACTGACTGTGCTAGATAGATTTTTTTAGATTTGTCATGTTCATTCCATTCAAAGCCCTACCCACTGTCATGGACACTGCACTGGCCATCTTCACCCATGTATTCAGACACTTCAGAGTTCCTGAGCAGGTGTTGACAGAGGAACCCAGTTCACGTCCCAGTTCATATTTTGACATCTGGCTGTGAATATTAACCTCACTTCTAGAGACCATCCACAAAGTAATGGCTAATGTGAGTGCAGAGTGCAAGAACTCTGTATATTTGTCACAACAAATTGTGTGACTTTGTCACAACAACCCCACTGACTGGTTGAATTATCTGATTTGGGCTGAAATAGCCCAGAACTGTCTGACATGACTGTACAGTGTTTTCCACTGGTGGACAGTGGTAATGAATCAATATCTATAAATGAGTAACTACTAAGGTGAACATTTTCTGGGACTCAACTAAAGTTCTGGTGTGGTGACTTCTTGTTTTACAGTAAGGCTTGAAGAGTTAATGAGTCCAGTCTATTCTCTAAATGACATGTATGAAACCAGTGCACTAATAAACATTAAGTATCTGCTGGCAATGGTGACCTCATTATTCTATTAAATATTGGCATCCAAAGACAAACACTTATTTCCCAGTAACTTGTGTGTGTTTATATTTGTGTTCCACATACACTGATTAATTTATCTCAGAGCCATGTTTACATTAGTGGCCCTCTCTGCTTTAGTCCCTGGACAACTCCTTTCATGTCTCCTTGCATGTCACATACATATTAACAGCTCTCAGAGGAGCACAATGCAGTGACAGATTAGAACAACAGTTTATTGGACTTTAATAGCCTACCTGAGCTCTTGCTGCTTTTGCAGATACAGCCTGTGAGGAAACTCACTAGTTAAGTTTACACAGACTTAAGAATAGGCTTCTGTCAAGAATAAAACTGAATAAAAGAAGGAAATAATTTCTTTAGTTAGCCATGGTTAGAGCAGCTTTAGAAATTCTTCCAGGGTTCTTAAATTCAGTAGTTATATAGAGAACTGTGAACACTGAGAAAAACATTTGTTATACAGTTGTTTAACGAAAATCATTCTATATCCAATACAATGAGAGACATAAATAAATCTATTGCATACACCACAATTTCAGGATGTGTGGCATCAGTCGCAACATAAGCACTGAACCTGATTGAAACAGACTACAAAATATGGGGTCATCTGTAAGTGGTCTCGTGGCTCAAAGTGTCTCATATTAGGTGTTTGGTATATTGAAATAAATTTGTCCTTTGATTTGAGTTTTGTTTTGGTTTTGTTTGTTTGTTTTAATTACATTATAATAAAATTTCTAATATTGTTCACCAATAATCGTGCCATGTTCAAAATCACTAAGGTCACATTTGTTCTGCAATCTAGTGGTTAAAGTCAATATAACCTTAAGACTGCTCCACAGTCTTCCAAACCAGATCTACACTTCCTCTAATTCACTTACATGCAGACTGTGTGTTCATTAACACACTAATATAGCATTTTAAACTGACATAAATTACATAGTACTTGATGTGAGACAATGATTATACCTGATAAGGCCTAAAAATACTTTAACATGCAAAAAGAAATTGTGGAAAAAATTGCTTTACATAACATCCACATATTTCTGCAAAAAGATGAAAAAAGCTAATTAATTTACACCAAAAAAATGTACAGTTGCCCAGACAAACGTGGTGGTTTAAAACCAACTGACTCATCTTACCCCACTCTCTCCTATATAAGATATTTTCGCACTGTGGACAGGTCCTGCTGGAAAAGGAAATTGGTGTTTCCATAAAGCTTGTCAGCAGATGGAAGCTAAAAATATCCTGGTAGACAGTGCAGTGACTCTGGACTTGATAAAACCCAGTGAACAAACAACAGCAGAAGATGCAACACACTAAACCATCACAGACTGCAGAAACTTCACAATGGACTTCAGACACCTTGGATTCTGAAGTGTCTGCAGGTGTACTGAAGCATACAATACACCTGTATGCACACTTTCTCCACATTGTAGAAGCTTAAATTGAGCCTCTAGGACTCGATTTCCAAATTAAATGTTTCTTCGGAAAAGAAGAAAAGACTATGAACCACTGAGCAACAGTCCAGTTGTTTGAAACACTTCTAATATTATTGCTGGTGGTGTCTCTGAAGTTGTTTCTGGACCATGTATGATGGCTCTTAATGCACTGACACCAGCCTCAGTCCATTCCTTTTGAAGCTCTTCCATACTGTTGAATCAAAGTTTCCTCAAAATCATCTCAAGGATTTTGAAGAAACAAGGTCTTCCCTGTTGCTCATTCATCTTTTACAATCACATTTTCCCCTTACAGACAACTTTGCATTAATTTGTTTTGATACAGCAATGACCATCTGTGACCAACTGTATATATATATATATATATATATATATATATATATATATATATATATATATACACACACAGTTTTAATAGTAAACTACTCAAACTTCTTTGGTACAGGCAATGATTCTTCATAGAGCCATGACAACTCAAAGAATCAACTTACAAAAAATATGGCATTGCACAAGGATGAATGTGCAGGGTGCGTGACAGAATTCAGAATTCATAAGATTGATAGGAGAAGGTGCAGTACAGTGACTGTTGTTCGGTGTGTGGAAAACAGGCCACAAATCAGGTATTAATGGTTGGAGTTACTACATTTGGGCCAAAGTACTGAAGGAAGTAGCTGAATTTTCAGGGGTTTCAAAACATATAGTCATAGGTGTCTACCAGCAGCGGCAAAAATCCCAGTCTACAGAAGATTCTCATTAGAATTGTGAGATACATGGCGTGAAGCAGCCTGTTAGACTTGTATGACTGTATGCTTCAGTACACCTGCAAATTCAGCTCCTATCTTCACACTATGGCGAGCATAGTGGCTCCATGTCACCATTGGCTCACCCTAATGCAATCACTCCTTTTAGCTAATCATTAACATCTGCTTTTTCACCCATTTTCTACACAATTAATGAGCACTGTAAAATATCATCTGGATAAATCCCTTCACACAACCAGGCAGATGTTTTTTTTGTGGGGTGAGCTGGTGTAGTACCTTTATAGTTGAGTATGTACTATAGGTGATTCACAGCTGCTGAAAAACATGGTGGCACTGGAGAAATCACTGTCATGACTATTTATTTGAAAATTATTAATTTATTGATTATTTAATAGTGAACTGTCTGTTGGAGCTGTTTAATGCTCTGTGTAATAATGTCAATGTTTCAGGGTTTAAACGGAGGCTGAAAATGGTGTCATTTGGATGTTACGTGACTCCTTTAGGTTTGTACAGCTCAGTTGGCATCGCCCTGCTTTTCATCGCATGTGTTTAAAGAATGATGCGCAGGTACCTCAGCCATCTGTCACCTCATACACACACACACACACACACACACACACATATATATATATATATATATATATATATATATATATATATATATATATATATAGATGATGACAAAACGCCGTGTCTTACTCACTTCGTGAGGAAAGCCTCTTTGTGTGTGTTCTCCTCTCGCTCTCCAGAAAGGGCTCTCAGTGCCGCTCCACAGCTCCTCTGTGCTCCTCTGCACCATGCTTGAGAAGCAGCTGCTCGTCGACGGTGCTGCGGCTGAATCACACTAGCCGTCCTCGGCCAGTCGGCTCGATCACGACCGCTCGGCTGTTTCAGAGGAATGGCAGCGCGCTTCTTCAGGACCGCGGACAGCGCTCACTCGCGACCAGACCGTCAGGGGGCAGTACTGAGCCATTCGCACATTTAACACACCCCGTTTAACCGCTTTCCTACAAACTTAACACCCAAGCAGCTGAAATGTTACTCTAAAATAGCACTAATGTACAAATGCGCCCACTTACAGTTCACTCACAGAGGACTTAGGTTTCCAGATGAACAGCGCCTCGCCTGGACAGCGAGAGCAACCGGTTGCAGTCGGCGAGGACACAGTCGTCCCCTGCAGCCCATAAGGAGCACGACAGCTCTCACCGAGTTGTGTTCTAGCAAAAGACGTGGATATAACAGCAGTCCGTCTGACTGTAGACGACCACACAGTGTCAAACTGTTTCCCCACAACCAGCAGCTGTGAGAAGCTATTGAAGATTTAACAGGCTGGATTATTTTAATTCAGCACCTGTCTCAACAGAACTGGGTTCCAACAGGGGCTGGATACTTAAACTGATATTGAAAAAGTGAGTCTGTATTTTTTATTTTAATATTATTATTATTAATTAATAATAATACTAATAATACCACTAATAATAATAACAACAATAATAATAGTAATAACAACAACTATGATAAAAGTAATAATAGTTATAATAATAATTACAATAATAATAACAACAATAATAATAATAATAATATGATGATGATCATTATTAAAACCTTTATTTAGTATTTTCCATTTTTAAAGTTTAAAGAGAAAAAAAGTAAGTAGTCTTATTAAAAAAGCTATTTAAAAAAGCAACAAAGAGCTCGTGTAAAGGGGTGACAGGGTGGCCAGAGCTAAGCCATCCCCTGGTGTCTGTGGCAGTTGACAGTCATTAACTCAGAACAAGTAAACAGCCTAACCAAAAGGAAAGAACCAGAAAGTAACAAATATGGGAGCACACTGGCATCCATTCACTCAATTTTTATTGTGATGGCTGATAATGGGAATTAATGTCTTGCAGGTACTTGGGAGTTAGTCTGTGTGAGGCATTATATGTCAGTAAAATAATTTTATCAACACAGAATTTAACCAGAAGCCAGTGCAATTCTGAAAAGTTTGGATTGATATGATCAGATGTTCTAGTCTAATTAAGCCTGTCTTAATCAGTATGTACTAGAAGTACATCTGGACACAATTATGTTACAATAATCTGGCCTTGAAGTAAAAAATGCATGCACTGATTTTTCAGTCATGCAGAGATAGGGCATTTCTTAGATTGGCGATGTTGCGAAGATGAAGAAAAGATGTCCTTGTAATATTATGTGTTCCTTAAGTGATAAGTTTTGACAGAGAAATCAGCCAGATTATGTCTGATTATTTATTTCTTGTAGCTTCTGGACCAAAACAAAGAACCTCAGGTTTGTCTTTAATCTTAGTCTATTATCAGGTTTGGCTAATATGTACACTTTGTGTATTGTCTACATAAAAGTGGACATTAATTCCATGTTTATAACCATACCCAGTGGCAGCATGTATAGTCTGAACAATAATGGTTCTAAAATAGAGCACTGTGGGATTCCATATCGTATCAGAAGACACATCATTTAAGTAAGATCTGGACCAAGAAAGGAATGTTCCTGTGATTCCATTTTTAAACATTTCTGTGATCTATAGGGCTGCACTTAAGTCAAGTAGCACCAACAGGGATATTCAGCTTTATATTTATATATATAAATAACAAAAAAACTACAATTAATGACAAATAAGAAAATGATTACATGATCAGTTTGAAAGTACTTGATACTTATTATTTACAAATTATTTTTTGTTGAGAGTGGTGATGTGTGCAGTTGGGAGTGACAAATGGTTTCAAGGGGAAGGTAGGGTTACATGAGGGATCAGCTTTGAGCCCCTTCTTGTTTGCAATGGTGATGGACAGGTTGACAGATGAGGTCAGGCAGGAGGCTCCATGGACCATGATATTGGCAGATGACATTGTAATCTGTGGTGAGAGTAGAGAGCAGGTGGAAGAGAACCTGGAGAATGAAAGGGATACAGGTGGAAAGGTGAAGATGCAAGGAATAGAGGTCATAAAGGTGGATGACTTCAAATATCTTGGGTTAACCATCCAGAGCAATGGACAGTACAGAAAAGAGGTGAAGAAGAGGGTGCAGGCAGGATGGAGCGGGTGGAGAGAGGTGTCAGGGCTGATGTGTGATAGGATTGTAGCAAGAGTGAAAGGGAAAACAGTAGTCAGACCTGCTATGATGTATGGTTTGGAGACTGTGGCTCTGTCTAAAAGACAGGAGGCTGCGCTGGAGGTGACGGAGATGCTGAGATTTTCATTGGGAGTGACAAGGATGGACAAGATTAGATTAGAGATTAGAGAGGGACAGTGAAGGTGGAGCAGTTTGGAGATAAAACCAGAGAGGCCAGGTTGAGATAGTTTGGACATGTGTGAGGAGGAACAGTGGATATATTAGACAAAGAATGTTGGTGATGGAGCTCTCGGGCAGAAGAAGAGGAAGACCTCAGAGAAGGTTTATGGATGTAGTGAAGGTGGACATGGAGATGGTTGGTGTAACAGTAGAGGAGGCAGGGGATAGGGCAAGATGGAGGCAGATGATCCGCTGTGGTGACCCCTAAAGGTAGTCATATAGGTATGTGTGAGGTATGTGACACAGGTTAAGATATGTGTTTACTGACAGAGGTTTTATTATAGCAGACAGTACTCCCATAAGTAATTATGATGGAATTTATCTTATTCTAGCTGTGGAAATGAGATGAAATCTGAGGTTCAGTGCCTGCTTGAATTTGTTTAAGTATTAGAAATGTTTACATTTACATTTTCAAACAAGAAACCAGAAAAGAGAAGCTGAAGAATACCCATATTTGGGTAGTTGTGCAAATACCCAAAAATATTAATTTAGAATATAAATAAAACCTAATAACATTGCTTAATAAAACTACTACTAAAGGCACGCTGAAACATTAATGGATTGTATTCCATTTATACAACGTACTGACACATTTCAATAAACAGTGTATTCTTGTGATTTGAATATGATTTTTCCAAAGAAAATAATACTGTAGATTTTAAAGGTGGAAAACACTTTTTAAGTGCAGTTTGGTATGCTTGCCCAGCTCATACCAGGGAAGAACCCTTTAATCATATAAGCATAAAAAACAAACAGTTTAAGAATGTGTACCATATGGAATCTAGTATATATTACTAAACAGACACGTGGGTAAAAGGCAACAGGGCTTTATATAAACAATGGCTCAACTACTATGAACAAGCTGATTGGTTTGCCAAGGCCTCACAGGCCAACTCCTTAAATGTAATTGAAATGTGTGTACTAATAAATGTCAAAAGAACAGTGCAGCAAAGAATCACAAAGATCATGAAAGATTAAGCATGGAAGAATGTTTGAAAATCCCTCAAACAACTAAAAAACTCAACTGGCTTCAGATATAAAACCTGTCAAATTGCTGTGATACTTTACTTTTTTTTACACTGGCAAAATAACAATCTGTGCCATCTTTATTTTATACACCCTTAGCTAATCACGATAAATATTTTGACCAGGGATACATTTCTGCATGTGTTTAAAACATGCTAAACTTAAAATTTCTCTCTGGTGTTCTCTGTGGAGAAATGTAGATCTGTATGTATACTTTTAAGTAGTAACTGTCAGAAGAACACGTATACCATCAGGACAAAATAGAAATGCAGAGCCCGAGGGGGTACAATATTTGAACTGTCAGGCTAAAAAAAAAAAAAAACCCGAAACAAAACAAAACACAGGTAGTTAAGTCAATGATCATGCTCGCTTTACCAACAGTACAATAGTGTCAATTACATCAATTACAATTTAGAAAAACAAAGAGGTAAAATGCCTTCAAACATATATTAAAAAAAATACATATATACCAATAGTGATGTAAAGAAACTGTACACGAAAAATTTAAACAAGAAAGTTAATAAACAGAATATAACCAAAAAACAGGAAAAGCTACCCCATCATTAAATGTGGTAAGACTCAAGATTCTACAAAGCCCCTGCCACTTTCCCAAAATTGTCTTCAAGTAACATCTAATTACCCTGACATTCAACATTTGGACTTCTTTGACAAGAAGTATATTGAGCCATACTTAAGAAATACAGATTACTACAGTAGTTTCCACATCCTTTGAGGCGTTAGGGTTTTCCTGACCCTAACCCTTAAAGGTCCTCCCTGAAGTTCCTAAAGAAGAGTGGAGAGGCACAGAATCCAAGGTGTCTGAAGTCTAGTGAAGTTTCCTCAATCGGTCATGTTTTTGAGTGCGATGTCATCTGGTCCAGGGTCAATGCAGCATTTATCAGGACACCTTGGAGCACTTCATGTTTCCATTTGCTGATGAGCTTTACAGACATGCTGATTTCCTTTTTTTGCACAATCTGTACAAATTTCTGTATTGTATATAATTTACTGTTTCTGCATAATAAATATTTTAATATTATTATACTGGATTTCTATTTTTTCATGAGCTATAAGACATTGATGAAAAGTAAACCTATTGTAAAGACTAATGAATATATGATGGTTTACCTTTTTGAAATAAATTATGAAAAAACATCTTTTTGAGCTGCACTATTATATACATTTTAACAATTTATATATATATATATATATATATATATATATATATATATATATATATATATATATATATATATATATATAGACTCTGACATAAATTCTGTCACTTATCCATGTTGTGGAAACAAAAGCTCATAACCTGACTTTAAAATTCATCCATTGGTTTTAGAAATGACTCGTATGAAAGCTGAAACCCTCCCAAATGAGGTTTAATTTACAAAAAAAAATTGCTTCACTGCACAAATATTGATCATTTAATGACACAGAAAGGTCAGATTTTGACAAGACAAAAGTTTTGTCGCCTTGTCATATAATGCACCCAATCCTAATTTACAGCCTCACCTGTGCTCACTAATTGATCAGTTAATTAGTGGGTGTGTATAAAAAGAACCCCAGCACCCCAGACCTTCACTGGAACTGCTACTTGACTTCTGACAACATGCCAAAAATCCACCCTGTGACCAAAGTCTTGATTATCAAGAGGCTGAAGACCAGATCCACTGCAGAGTTGGCTGGCACCTATAATGTGTCTCATCGTCAAGTACAGCAGAGCTCCACCAGGCCTGGTCACCTGAGGTCCCTGTGTCAACTAGAACAGTTTGTAGTATTCTGTCTCAAAATGGCCTCCATGGTTGAATCAGTGCCCAGAAGCCAGCACTAAACAAAAGGCAATTAAAAAAATGTGTGGCATTTGCCAAGGCCCACAGCCTGCTAAAAGGATGGATGCTGGAAAAGTGGCAGAAGGTGGATTTCTCAGATGAATCTTCAGTTGAATTACACCACAGCTGCCTCAAATACTGCAGGAGACCTACTGGATTCCATATGGATCCAAGATTCACCCAGAAAACAGTTAGGTTTGGTGGTGGAAAGATCATGGTCTGGGGTTACATTCAGTATGGGGGGGTGTGCAAAACATTTGCAAGGTGGAAGGCAATATCAATAGCCTAAAATATCAAGAAGTATTAGCTACCTCTTACATTCCCAATCATAAAAGGGGTCAAATTTTGCAGCAGGATTGTGCTCCATCTCTACATCAAAGTTCCTCAAGGTGAAGAAGATCAAGGCGCTCCAGGACTGGCCAGTCAAGTCACCAGACATGAACATCATTCAGTATGTTTGGGGGAGGATGGAAGAGCAAAGTTGGAAGACAAAACCAAAGAATCTTGATGAACTCTGGGAGGCATGTAAGACTGCATTCTTTGCTGTTCCTGATGACTTCATCAATAAATTGTATGAATCATTGTCGAACCGCATGGATGCAGTCCTTCAAGATCATGGAAGTCACACAAAATATTAAATATGGCTCTAATAGCACCACAACTTCATTCACCAATGTTATGAAACATATCTTTGTATTTGAAGTTAATTATTTGTTTGATTTTCACATTAATTTCTATGGGTGACAAAACTTTTGTCGCAACAAAATCTGACCTTTCTGTGTCATTAAATGATCAATATTTGTGCAGTGAAGCAACTTTATTTTTGTAAATTAAACCTCATTTGGGAGGGTTTCAGCTTTCATATGAATCATTTCTAAAACCAATGGATGAATTTTAAAGTCAGGTTATGAGCTTTTGTTTCCACAACATGGATAAGCGACAGAACTTATGTCAGGGACTGTATATTGTGTGTGTGTGTGTGTGTGTGTGTGTGTGTGTGTGTAGCTTCACTGATGTTCAGTGTAAGGGAAACAACACTCTGGATTACATATCAATATCTAAATAAACATGACCAAACTAAAAAGACACAGCAGACATGTAAGTTTTTAATGTGCATGGTAAGTCCTAACTTTCTTGTGCCTGTCACCATGTAGAAAAAAATGGAAGGCAAAAACAATCTATGCTTCTTCAATAAGAATTCACATCACAGCACTTTAGGTGCTGGTTGACTGTAATGTTCAAACTAGTAACAAAATCTGGTGCTTCATAAACAGCCTTTTCACCTCATTACCCATTATACCATGAGTCTTTACATTAAGTAGACTATTCATATTTAATTTGATGCCAGCACTATGGAAATAATATTGTGGCAAGTCTACAGTTTTTTAAATGGTATTAATGTGCAATATTAAAAGAATACAGTACAGAATAGCATTATTTGAACATAGATATGACCAAAGATAATCAAATCAGGCTTAAAAGCAGGCAGCTCCTATTTGAGTTACATGAAAAATTAGGAAACAAAGGTGCTAAAATTAAAACTCTTGGTTTCTTAAATCAATATATACATTACCATTATATAGCATATGTACAGTCATATCTGGCAAAAAGTCTTTTCACATCCAGGTACAGCCAAAGGGACCTTGGCCTTAAGGAGTGTTGTCTCATCCCTAACCAGTTCTCTCAGATTCGATCCAAATTTCTCAGTCCACCATCCACTGTCAAAGTGCCAAACCTAAAATTAATCACATTAAGCTTTAACTGAGATACATGACAGCTTGACTATGACATTGTGTTACTTCTGAAAGTTTATTCAAATGTAAGACCACAATTCAGACCACATTTAGATTTCCTTTGTTCACATGAAAAATATAAAATGTGCTCTTTCAAATTGATCATGCTGTGTACTGAGATATATCCTCTTCCATGTCTTGAAAGCATGCATAAACACACAAATTTCTCACACAGACAGATTTTTAGCAACAAAGCAGCCAAAATCTTACTATTCATAAACTGGTAAATGGTTTTGACCTACCGTATTTTCCGGACTAAAAGCTGCTACTTTTTTCCACGCTTTAAACCATGCGGCTTATAATGAGGTGCAGCTTTTTCTTCTTATATATGTTATTTTCCAGTTTTTTGTTTTTTTTTTAAACTTTGTGGGTGCGGCTTATATTCCGGTGTGGCTTATAGTACGGAAAATACATTCTCACTGATCGATGAACTGCTCCCAGTAACTTGCTCCAAGATGGTTTGGTGTTCTGTTAACTTGTGCACTGTGCATGTGTTTTTAATAATTTCTGAATTAATAATTCTCTACATTCCATTTCCCTTGGGTGCATTTTTAAACTGGAGGTCACTGTTACTAATTTCATTCCAAATGTTCCAAATTTGTACACATACAGTGCAATCAAACAATACAGAAATCAATATAATGTAAATTACCTTTATAAACTGTATCCTCTGATACAGTGATTTAGGGGACATATTCCTACTTATTTAAAATGTTTTTTGCCTATGGAAATACCAGACCACTGTTCAATTTAGACACCTACAAATGCACACAATATGACACTTTGTTAAGGTCAAATCAATGGCCTCAGATAACACTATTAATTACTTTTTCTTCTTCTTCTTTCGGCTGGTCCCTTTAGGGGTCACCACAGCAGACCATCTGCCATCTCCATCTTGCCCTATCCCCTGCCTTCTCAACTGTTACACCAACCATCTCCATGTCCACCTTCACTACATCCATAAACCTTCTCTGAGGTCTTACTCTTCTCCTTCTGCCCGGCAGCTCCAGCCTCCTGTCTTTTAGACAGAGCCACAGTCTCCAAACCAAATATCATAGCAGGTCTCACTACTGTCTTCCCTTTCACTCTTGCTGCTATCCTTCTGTCACACATCAGCCCTGACACCCATCTCCACCCACTCCATCCTGCCTGCATCATGGTCCATGGAGCCTCCTGCCTGACCTCATCTGTCAACCTATCCATCACCATTGCAAACAAGAAGGGGCTCAAAGCTGATCCCTCATGTAACCCTACCTTCACCTTGAAACCATTTGTCACTCCAACTGCACACCTCACCACTGTCTCACTATCCTCATAAGTCCTGCACCACCCTCACATACCTTTCAGCCACACCTGACTTCCTGATACAGTCATCATAATATGCCTTCTCTACATCCACAAAGACACAATGTAGCTCCTTCTAACCTTCTCTGTACTTCTCTCCCAACACTCTCAATGCACAAATTGCATCTATGGTACTCTTTCTGGGCATGAAACCAAACTGCTGCTCACTGATCTAAACCTCTCGCCTTAGCCTTGCTTCATCAACTCTTTCCCATACCTTCATGATGTGGCTCATCAACTTTATACCTCTGTAGTTACTGCAGCTCTGCACATCACATCACCAGTACACTGCTTCTCCACTCATCAGGCATCCTCTCACTCTCCAGGATTTTTTTAAACAACCTGGTCAAAAAGTCCACTGCCTTCTCTCCTAAACATCTCCATACCTCCACGGGTATGTCATCTGGACCAACTGCCTTTCCATTCTTCATCCTTTTTAAAGCTGCCATCACTTCCACCTTACTAATTCTCTGCACTTCCTGATCCACTATCTTTACACTCTTTACATCCAGAACACTTTTCCCAAACTGTTCCTTTAGGATTGTCCCTACTCCATTTCTCTTCCTATCTGCACCATGATAGAACAATTTGAATCCACCTCCAATGTTCCTGGCCTTGATTCCTTTCCATCTGGTCTCCTGAACACACAGAATATCTGCCTTCCTTCTCTTCATCATGTTTGCAAGGTCTCTAGCTTTACCAGTCATTATCCCTACGTTGAGTCCCTATTCTAACCTCCACCCTCCTGCCTTTCCTTCTCTCTCGCTGCCTTATAACCCGCCTTCCTCCTCGATGGTCTTCAACCTGGAGTAGTCCAATTTCCACCAGCACCCTGCTGGCCAACAGCACCGGAGGCAGTCGTTGTTAACCCAGGATGTGACCGATCCGGTATGGAGGTCATATTTGTGATCTGCATCAAAGTTTTGGCACAAGTTTTACGCCAAATGCCCTTCCTGACACAACCCTCACCATTTATCCTGCCTTGGGACTGGCAACAGAAGTACACAAAGTACACCCCTAATGGATGGTTTATAACACTATTAATTACTGAGTGAGGGAAAATTGTGCTTGCATATTGAAGAAGAAGAAGAAAAAACGCTAAATTTGTGGCCATAAAATAAATGTCATACCTGTTGACAAGATGGGCTAATATTTAAAGTGAATGTGCATGTTATAGAATACTAACTTACCTCTCCAGGAAGAGATTGTTTTCTGCCAGCTCTTTGACCACTCCCTCCATTTCCTCTTTCAGTTTCTTCATCCTGAAAGGCCAAAGTTAAATATTAAAAAACATATGCTTATGTATGAAACTTAAATTAAACTGCAAAAGATCACTGATTACATATTACAATATTAATATTATTTAGGACTATGAGTATAAGGGTTTAACAAATTATATGATGAAATGAAATTTGAAATATTTTTCTAAAATACTGACCTGCACAACAAACGAGACTGCATTTAATTCCAAAATTTAGTTTCTGGTAACCTCAAAATAAAAAGAAAATTTAAACACTCACCCCAGGGTCATCTCCACTAGAGTGCTTTGGCTGAGGTAAGGCTGTGGCTTGATTCCACTCGACAGAAGGGAAATTATCTTCTGTGGTAGTTGTTCCTGGATCTAAACAGAGACAAACACACATAGAGGGTCCACATCAGACATACAGTGCCTAGCAAAAGTGCTCACCCCCTTGTGTTTTGCTACCTCCCAACCTGGAATTAAGAGAGAGAGTTTGAATCATTTCATTTACAGAATGCAAAGATTGTGTTGGTTTTGCGCAAGACATTTTTTCTTGGTTGCCAAAAAGTTTGGATATTCTTTTTATAATCCAACCCAATCTCCTTGTTCTTCATGGTGTTGTTTGGTTAACGTTGCCTCTTGCCTTTCAGAAAAGATGTGCATATACTGACATTTCTTGGCACTAGATTGCACACAGGTAGACATCATTTCACTAAGCATGTGGCTTTTTTATTATTAACTATTTAGGGGCTTAATAGCAAAGGGGGTGCATACATATGCAATTTTCATTTTCCAAATATGTATGTATATATTTTTCACTTCAACTTTTTTGTGTAGATGCATCCCATACAATTTAGATAAAATACACAGGTTGTAATGTAACAAACTAGGTCAAAATAAAATCATGATCATCTCATAGCAGTTACCTTATTTACGTGCAGCATGATCATGTTCACTTCCTGTTCCATGCTGATTAACTGCCCAGTCAGTGACAGCATCTGTTTTCTAACATGATGGACCTTCCTGTAAAGACATCACACTCACACTCACTTTATTATTAAATACCTTTAGCTGAGATTAGATTTTATTTAGAATAGTGAGCTTCTTCCAGAGTGCACAGTACTGTACAAACGTCTTAGGCAGTGAGAGTATTTGCCAGTTATATGGACTATATACAAATATGTTCTGAAAGTGTTGTTTTCAACAGCTATGCACTCACTTGCCTGTATCTCTGGCTTATTCTATACAAATTCCCCCTACAACATCTCTGGTCCAGTTTCCATGGCAATAGGCCAGGCACACTCAGCAACAGAAGACTGAGGGAAATTATATGTATGAGTCACTCATGCAAAAGTGTCTTCTCACCCCCTCTCTCAAACATGCACACATGCACTGTTCCCTCCGTCTGTCTATTCCCTCATCCCTCCTGTGATTCCTTAATCATTTACTGAGTTACTGCTCTCCAGTCAATCCTGTCATTAATTAGCTGATTAGCTTGGAGGTCTCTTTGCTGATTTTAGTAGTTTAGCTAGTTTAGTACCTCATCCATTCCTCACTCTTAGAGATGAAAAGACGGTATTTCATTGCACATTCGTCTGTAAACAGGGTGCGAGCTTTGGTGGCGTGGAATACCAGCTTCTGCCTTAGAGTTTAAGAGAATGGAATGATGTTACAAAGAGGGCAGAGGCAATCTCTAAGAAATATTCAAATCGACCAGTAGTCTCCAATCCACCTCCTGGAGCACTACCTTCCATCCAAAGTCCAGGAAGATAACTCTCCAGGAGCAGGGTTGGAGAACACTAAATCAGATGTACATTGCAGGCATTGTAACGCAACATGACTTACTTGTCAAATTTGTGGATTTGTTCTTCATTGTAAGGTAGACCTGGAAAAAGAAATAATGACACTACAGCAATGTAGTTCTTCCAATTGTATAAGTACCCCTAAAAATAACAGATTTTTGAGAGTTTTGGGAAATTATCTGCTATACTCACGTCTTTCAGCTTTGTCTTTCTTAAACTGCTGATAGATGGCCGTAATGGCATCAAGAAGAACTTTTATTTTCTCCATGCTAGAAAATGAAAAAGTAAGGGAATCAGTAATGACTGACCTTTTGAGTAAAGCCTTGTTAGATAGCAGTCTGGTTTTCTTGCCACTGCTTACTTACACTGCTACAAACTGTAATCTTTTTTGAATGAATAACCTAACAACCAGCCTTGTACATATACTGACTATTAGAAACCAAGAATTGCCCGAGAAATGTCCCAGGAAATTAATAAATACCACTCACTTTCTGTCTTCAAAGTGTGTTCCCACTTGCTGCGTCCATGTGTCCGTCAGTATTCCTCCAGGGAGGAACTTGTTTTTTATGTCTTGCATGGTCTGTTCCATGGAGCCCAGTGACCCGGACAGCTGAATTTACAGAATTTAGAATGCAAATATGAAAATAATAAAGAAACTTGGTAATTAAGGCATGGCGTGAACCTATGTTTTTGTTCTGGCTGTTACTGTTTTGCCTCAGGTACTTATCGGAAATACATCTTCAGTTTCTGAATAAGTGTATAAATGTGTACTCCTACTCCTACCTAAAAAGAAAATCTGTACAAAAAACATTCCACTTAGTTGAGAAATTAGATTTGTAAAAAGTTGCTAAGAAATATGGCACAATAAGAGGCAAATTCTTTATAATAATTTGTGATTTCCGTCAATGTTTAAAGCATTGTTTATTTTTTTTTATATTGTTCATAGTCTGAAGGAATACAATGTGACCTTATGAAAGCACTTTTGGCTTTTCTTACACTCACGAGTCCAAAATGGACTCATGTTGAGCATTTAAATAATATTTTGTAAATAAATTAATATTTTGATGTACAAAATTCACTTTGGTTGTCAGCATGCCAACAACAGGGACAACAGTAATTGGTTAAAGATGAAAAATATATTTGCCACATGAAAAAATGCGTTGATGTGCAAAATATCACTACTACACATGCTTGTAAGTTAATGTGTAAAGACTATTTATAATTCATATAGGCATATTCTTGTCTTTATTCTTTTTCTCCTGTTTTTTATGCATCTATTTTTTTACTGCAAGGGACTTGCACCTAGATTTTTCACCCTTACGTCTGTGTAATGTAATGTGACAACAAACCTTGATTTGAAATACCGTATGTTCTGGACTATAGAGCACACTTCAATATAAACCGCACCCGCAAAGTTTAAAAAACAAAACAAAACTGGAAAGTAACATATATAAGCCGCACTGGGCTAAAAGCCACTGATATCTACTGAACTGATAACGTAGTTTAACTGAACATATATGAACTGATTAGTTTCTGAAAGGTGTCTGTAGCTTAAAAGTAAAAGCGCTGATCAAACAAAACAGAAAAGTTATTGATTGGATTATTCATTGTCCTCCTGTGCTCTGAAACCACTGAAGTCATCTTCTTCAGTGTCGGAGTTGAACAGCCTTAGAACTGCTTCGTCACATACCGGTACTTTCTCTGTGTCAATGTCAGTGTTGCTGTCTGTGTCGCTGTCACCCCAGGGTGAAGCTGGCTCTGAAGCTGTGGTGCCCTCTTCACACAGCAGTCCAGCCTTTTGGAACCCATTGGTGAAGGTAGATTCGGTCATGCTGCTCCACGCTGTTAGCATCCACTGACAGACATCATAAAATTATGCTCTGTGCATGCGGCCAGTTTTTGTGAAGGATTTATCAAAAAAAACTGTCCGTGGTGGTGGCTGCTTGCATGTGCTAACTGAAAATTAACATCTCCTCCTTCTTCCAACTTTGATTTTGGCGCCCCCTGGCGGGTGAAGAAAAAGCCGCACCTCATTATAAGCTGGTTTAAAGCGTGGAAAAAAAGTACCGGCTTATAGTCCAAAAAATATGGTCATTTACTGTCATTATGGTATGGATTCCATAATACATGCTGGAAAGTAATTTAAGCTTTCCGTCTGAAAGTATTTTGTGTTATGTCAGCAGTGTCAACTTATTTTGATGCAGTAATGGCTGCAATGAGACACTGCTTCTCTCACTCTTTTTTTTGTTTCATTTTGCTCCCTGTGAAAAATTATAGTTAAGTATATTGTTCTGAGATCAACTTAATAGAATATTTATTCTTTTTACACTATAGAACACTGTTCTCCACTGACATACCAGAATGATGGGCCTGCAGATATGTGACTATGCTCAATGTTTATGGCTGTTGTGGCCCAGTTTTTACAAACCAAACAGGTTTTATCCACATGCTCTGTTCATGTGACAGACAGCTTCTCATTCTGCAGTTCTGTTTGCTGCAGCTCTGCATCTAGATTGAAGGAATTATTACTGTAAAAAAATAACAGTGGCAGTAAACTATATTCTACATAGTCATTGTACATTTTGGTAATTAATCTACAGGAATGGGAATGCTGCTTTTTTGTACAGTAGCAAACCTTACCTGCTTGAGGGGGAATTTTTTTTTCTTCCATTACAAAGGGTAACTTCATAGCATCTGTGCATATAGGCACAGAGTGTGGTTCATTTTACTTGCTTGAATTCACATTTAACCCTCATGCTGTCTTAATATTCTGTATACATCCTGTGTCCTAAGGGTCAAAAATGACGCACCTTCACTAAAACACTAAAATAAAATATCTTACCTCAGGTCAAGATTCAGCCTTCTGAACAGCTTTCACAATTGCAGCAAAAGCTCACAATTACTGTGTGTGTGTGTGTGTGTGTGTGTGTTTAGAGAATATAAATTATTTTATAACTGGACGGTCAAAAGAGACCCTAAGACAGTCTTTGTACCCTGGAGGGGGAAGGGCGTTAATGGAAATATTAACAAAAGTTATTTTTCACTTATCCAATCTTGGAGAAACAGAGAAAAACAATCATATTTCATGTTGAAAAAAGATAATTGTTCTGCAATTAAATATGGTGTGGGTAATTTGTGACCCTTAACACCCAAGAGGCAAGGGTTAACTCATTGTCTCATTACTGGTTATCTGCAGCATAAATGTGCATATATGAAAGTGGCTCTTATTTCCTTAACTATTTTAAGACATACTGGTCATGGCATTTGCATTGTCATATTTCTATCTGTGATAACAATAGAGAATAATGTCTTACTCTCAAGGATTTCTTGTGCAAGTCTGAGATTTCCTTGTGCTCTATGGACGTGTTAACCTGCATTAAGGCTTCACACCTATAATAAACACAAAAATTCACACATACATACAAACATTATCTCATACAACATTGTGATAATTTTGTCAATGCCACAAATGGCACAAGCATCTCCAAATTAATGCATTAAACAATATACAGTGGGGAAAATAAGTATTTAGTCAGTCACCAATTGTGCAAGTTCTCCCACTTAAAAAGATGAGAGAGGCCTGTAATTGACATCATAGGTAGACCTCAACTATGAGAGACAAAATGTGAAAAAAAATTGAGAAAATAATTTTGTCTGACTTTTAAAGAATTTATTTGCAAATAATGGTGGAAAATAAGTATTTGGTCACCTACAAACAAGCAAGATTTCTGGCTGTCACAGACCTGTAACTTCTTTTTTAAGAGGCTCCTCTTTCCCCCACTCATTACCTGTATTAATGGCACCTGTTTGAAGTCGTTCACAGTATAAAAGACACCTGCCCACAACCTCAAACAGTCACACTCCAAACTCCACTATGGTGAAGACGAAAGAGCTGTCGGAGGACACCAGAAAGCGAATTGTAGACCTGCACCAGGCTGGGAAGACTGAATCTGCAAAAGGCAAGCAATAATTAGAAAATGGAAGACCTACAAGACCACTACTAATCTCCCTCGATCTGGGGCTCCACGCAAGATCTCAGCCCGTGGGGTCAAAATGATCACAAGAACGGTGAGGAAAAATCCCAGAACCACAAGGGGGGATCTAGTGAATGACCTGCAGAAAGCTGGGACCAACGTTACAAAGGCTACCATCAGCAACACACTACGACGCCAGGGACTCAGATCTTGCAGTGCCAGACGTGTCCCCCTGCTTAAGCCAGTCCATATCCAGGCACGTCTGAAGTTTGCTAGAGAGCATTTGGATGTTCCAGAAGAGTATTGGGAGAATGTCATATGGTCAGATGAAACCAAAGTAGAACTATTTGGTAAAAACACAACTCGTCGTGTTTGGAGGACAGTGAATGCGGAGTTGCATCCAAAGAACACCATACCAACTGTGAAGCATGGGGGTGGCAACATCATGCTTTGGGGCTGTTTCTCTGCAAAGGGACCAGGACGACTGGTCCGTGTACATGAAAGAATGAATGGGGCCATGTATTGTGAGATTTTGGGTGCAAACCTCCTTCCATCAGCAAGGGCAATGAAGATAAAACGTGGCTGGGTCTTTCAGCATGACAATGATCCCAAGCACACTGCCAGGGCAACAAAGGAGTGACTTCGTAAGAAACATTTCAAAGTCCTGGAGTGGCCTAGCCAGTCTCCCGATCTCAAGCCCATCGAAAACCTTTGGAGGGAGTTAAAAGTCCGTGTTGCCCGCCGACAGCCCCAAAACATCACTGCTCTAGAGGAGATCTGCATGGAGGAATGGGCCAACATACCAGCAACAGTGTGTGCCAACCTTGTGAAGACTTACAGAAAACGTTTGACCTCTGTCATTGCCAACAGAGGATATACAACAAAGTATTGAGATGAACTTTTGTTATTGACCAAATACTTATTTTCCACCATTATTTGCAAATAAATTCTTTAAAAGTCAGACAAAATGATTTTCTCAATTTTTTTTTCACATTTTGTCTCTCATAGTTGAGGTCTACCTATGATGTCAATTAACGGCCTCTCTCATCTTTTTAAGTGGGAGAACTTGCACAATTGGTGACTGACTAAATACTTATTTTCCCCACTGTACATGTTTTGCTTAAATCGTGAAAATAGGCCTCTTACAGCTGGTCTGTCTGCTCCACAGTCTGTTTGCAGTTGTTACACATGTAGGAAACCTCTGCTTTCTTATGCACTGTCTCATTGAAGTCCTCCTTCATCAACTCACTGTGGAAACAATTACATTACTGGTGAGGTGTTTTTCCTTTCAGCTATAGGTCTTCAACCATAATATTTTTAATTATGAGAATTGTCTAGTAACATGAATGTATGTTTGTTTAAAAATTGTAGACAGTTTTGGTAGCAGTTTATTATGGTCAGGTAAAAACCTAGTATTCAATAGCTAAATAGTCAGTAAGCACTAGTAATTTTTGATGCATACTAATTACACTTTTTACATACATAGTATGTACATAGACCTATCTGAAAACCATGAGGCATGTACAAGGTACATACCATGAGGTATTTATTAATAGTTAAAAAAATAATTGAAATGTGGTATTTATAAAATATTGCTCATACATTGTGTGAACATAGTAGCTTATCTAACATTACCAAGTATGTACTTATAACACAATAAGAACAATATAATAATTATTCAGAATTGAATATGAATTATGTACTACTGACCTAATAATATATATATATATATATATATATATATATATATATATATACATATACACACACACACAGTTGGGAATTTGATACTGTGCCGATTTTGTAAGTTTTCCCAAACAATGCAGAGGTCTGTCATTTTTATACTAGTCATTTTTATACAACTGTGAGAATTGTGGAAGAATCTAAAAACAATACTTGACCACCTATCAACCAGTAAGAATTCTGGCTCTCACACACCTGTTAATTTTTCCTACTCTGCTCTCATTACCTGTATAAATTGGACCTGTTTGAATTGTTACCTGTTTAAAAGACACCTGTCCAGACACTCAATCATACTCTAACCTCTCCACCATGGCCAAGACCAAAGAACACCAAGGACAAAATTGTAGACCTGCACAAGACTGGTACAGGCTACAGGACATTCTCAGTAATGAGAAATAATTTTTTTGGTAAATTCTAATAAGTTCTGTTGTACAGAGGTGGTATTGTTATAGAGGTTACTATACGTGTACATAACAGTACATAACAAAAATCTCCTAGTAATGCGTGCATATTTCATACTTATTTTCTTTCCAAAATATGAAATGTCACTAGTACATTATATAGTACATTATATAATACTTCAACAATTCTGAATAATTATTATGTTGTACCACATACTGTATTTTGGGAATTCCACATTTTAATTATTAATTTAATCTATTAATAAAAACATAGTTGTACATACCTCAAAGTTTTTAGAAACATGCATGCATTTAGATGCATGCACTTACTGTGAATTTAATGGTAAATGTGTAGTCCTTTCATCCTTTACATACATTGCAAGTACTGCTGTACATACGATTGCCTTGCCTTACATATGTACCATAACATTACTAGTACTTACTGATTATTTACTTTTTTAAACACCAAGAATTTTCCAGACCACAAAAATAGAGTTCTACCAAAGTTTCTCTAGCAATCCCTTTGCAAAACATTGTTTCTCAATCCTGGCCCTGGAGGCGTCCTACCCTGCCCATTTAGAAGTGCCCCTAATTCCAACACCACAAGTTTAACCAATCAGCTCCTTAATAAGCCCTTTCAGAGTAATAAAGCAGGGAATTCACTAAAATGTGCAGGACAGGGTGTCTCCAGGATCAGAGATAAGAAATAATGTACAAAGACATACAGTTTGTTGTACACTGAAAATGATTTGGAAAAGAATTGATGAGCTTCAAGTGCAGAATATCACATCGAGTGTTTGATAACATGCACTCTCATATGTATAAACAGACAGTTGGGGAATAGACCCAAAGCTTGAACCCTCTTAATCCATAAACCCAGCAACATCTTAGCTACATGTCGAACTGCTTAAAAAAGAAAAACATTTCAAACAGAAATGTCACAGTAATAAAAGTGCACAGTGTAAATCAATCCTCTGTGAACTTACATGAGACCCCTAACTCCTTTCCTCACCAGTTCCTGATAAACCAGTAACAACTCTGAGGTTTTCCACAAGTGCCCCACATCACCTGCAAATGTCTGAAGAAGAAGACTGTCACATTAAGTTCATACAATACTGTAATATAGTGCTGTGAAAAGTATTACTTAAGACTTACATGTTTCAGGTTATCAAACAATTTTGAATACAAAAGCAGTTTTTAAATGATGTTTTCATTTATTACGGGAAAAGCTATCCCAAATAACATGGAACTATGTGAAAAAATAATTTCCCCATGAATTAACTGTGATTAACCCCATTTTTTGTTGCCACTGGTTTAGACATTAATGGCTGTATATTGAGTTATTTTGAGGGAAGAATAAATTTACACTGTTATATAAGCTGCACACAGACTACTTTTCATTGTGTCAAAGTGTCATTTTTTCATTGTTGTCCAATGAATAGATATACTTAAATATCTGCAGAAATGTGAGGGGTGTACTCACTTGTGATACACTGTATTATCCACAAATGGAGAAAACATGGAACAGTGGTGAACCAACATTATTCCAAGTACATCAAAGACTAATCCAAGAAGTCACAAAAGGACTTAGAACAACATCTAAAGCACTACAGGCCTCACTCATTATTCAACAATAAAAACAAGACAGGCAAAAGTACCAAGGAAAAAACACTGCTGACCAAAAAGAACATAAAGGCCCATCTCACATGACCTTAAAATCAAGCACACCTGGGTTTGAGCAGTGGGACAATGATCCAAAGCACACCATCAAGTCCACCTCTGAATGGCTAAAAAAACAAAACAAAATTGATTTGGCCACTCCAAAACCTTAAAGTCTGGACTTAAATTAAATTGAGATGCTGTGGCATGACAAACAGGCTATACTTGCTCAAAGACCCTCCAGTGAGGCTGAATTACAAGAATGCTGCAAAAAAGAGGGCAAACAACACTCGATTGCAGTTGTTGCCACCAAGGGTAGCACAACCAGCCATTAGTTTTAGGGGCAATTACTTTATCACATAGGCCAGGTTGTTTGGGATCGTTTGTTTCTCTTGATGACAAAAAAGCAAAAACAAAAGAAAGAGGGCAAACATATTTTCATTACACTGTAGTTACTGTGAACATTACATCATTGCAACAGATGTTGCAACATTGCAACTTTCCTTTTAATATTCAAATTTAAATGAAAGTTGCAATGTTGTAATGTTGAGTATTGTGGCATTAAAATTGATTTTTTAATTCATAAAATGACAATCTGACAGAATGACATCAATACATAAGACATATTGAAATCATACTGTTTTGCTCATTTATGTTAAGCCTTCATTCTTTTACAATTTACTTTCTAGAAAACTTTCTCTGTGATAAATGATTGAATATTTTAATATCATATCTAGGCACATCAACTGTGATCTGACCGTAGCTGGGACACAAACCAGGATCAGGTTACAGATATACAGGCTAAACCAACCATCTGTGAGCTACCTTGAGGAGTCGCATAGGTTCTGTATCTGTACTGTACTATACTCTTTCAGTCATTATTTTCAAACTGTAATACCACCACCTCAGTCATCAGAAAGCCAAAGTTTTACAAGCTGCATGGACTGAGAGAAAGCTTGATGATGACAGAGTTTAATCCTCATTGGTTATGCTGACATCTGTGACCTTTCTTTTCATTCTAAAATGTAAATGTTTTTGTCTTCTGATTTGACCCATTTTAAGTTTCTGTACTGCTTTAGTGTTTTCTAAGCTAGCTGTTTTTTATTAGCACTACCTTTTTCTTTTTGCACACATTTAAAAATACTAAATGCAATAAAGCTTGCAAGAGATATTGGGTTCAAGCAATGAGACCCAATATGTCAGTTTGTGACCCATTACAGGAACAGAAGCCATGTTATATTTAATTTGTGTACATACAGCTTTTACATATGTACATGTAAGTACAAGCTGAAATCTGATTGGCTGATAGCAGCCATGTTTTTTTAAAATATATATTTATATGCAAATTTTCATCAGAAATCAGAAAACATGTATCACATGAACAGCACTTTCCTTGTTCAGATCTTACTTAACAAATCAGTATCAATTTGTAAAGGTAAATATTGTATTGTGCATTCACATAAATATTAGATATGGAATCCCTCAAGGCTCTATTTTAGGACAGTTACTGTTCACACTTTACATGCTGCCTTTAGGCACAGTTATAAACAGACATGGTTTTACTATACATATCAGCTCACACTCACTTATTCACTCAGTTGTACCTAAAGATTGCAGATCCAGGGGATTATAGACATGGGAAGTTGTGGTAAGGTTGGGGCTGGCCTCCTGCTGCTTACACGTGATGGAGTGAATAGATGCCAATGTTTAAAAGTGCTCCCATTTTTGTGTTTCCTTCTGGTTCTCTCTTTTTAGTCATAGGTAGATCTGCTGGAATCACTTACCACAATTTGGTAATGTTTACATTCTCTTTTTACAATAAATCTAAACATAACTAATACCAACTCTTTTATAACCACCACCAAACAATTATCTTACTCCAGTACAACAGAGTATTACTGTAAACATGTGGTATAGGGTCCCCCTTATCTGTAAAGTATGAGAAGTCTGCCCAGAGAATGATGGGTCCCTCCTTGTGAGTGATCTTCCTCCCAAACCTTTGTCTTTATCATTCATGTTTTGTTGATCTTTTCATTGGATCTATGTAAAGCCGCTTTGTGACCACATCAGTGGGGGAAAAAGTGCTACACAAAAAAATCTGATTTGATTTGATTAAATGAGCTCACATAACTGATGCATGTGAATACCAAGACACAGAAAAGAACTTCTGCAACAGATAAATGTTCTTGGAATTACAGACTTTTTGTCTAGCTTTTAATTAAGGTGATGTAATCTGCATGGCTTCTGTTTCACACAGGCCTGATGACTCATGAAATGAGCCTAGTTTGCTATTGTCCTAAGATATGTTTTTTAGCTTGACAATGAACTGAAACCCCTTGAAATTACATCACTTGGAAAATAAGGCTTGCCTTACTTTAGCGTAGCTGGCGTCCAGGTCCAGGTCATAGCGTGGCTGTACTTTGGGAGGACTCGCTGCAAAGACAAATTACCTAATTATGTAACAGCAATGTTAACATTTTAAAATGAAATACAGGGATCTACAGGGTTACAATAATGCTCAATTTGAGCTTTAAGTTCAAAATTACACTAAACAGACAAAACAGACATGACTAAAATGTAATCACATTGGCAATACAATGACAAATACAACTGCAGAATAATCTCCTGTATGCCTGAATATGAATAGTTTAAAGGAAAGTTAAAAGGTACAGTGCTGGTCAAATTTTTAAAGACATCACAATATCTAACATATTAATAAGTAAATAATTTTACTTTTAAGGCAAACAATATGCAAATGTATATGTGACAGTATTAACCAACAACCTACTCAATCATGTTCACAACCAACAACCCATTCCATAATATTTCAACCTCCCAGCTCTAGTCTCACTAGCCATCTTTACATCATTAGCTATAAGGTATGTGCTTAGTTTGTTTGTGTGAACGGTCAGGAAAATGTGGTTTGTATAAGGACATGGTTTTAAAGTATTGACTGACTAAAAGCATCCTGAAAAGCTACTGTAGATATTTTAAAAATGAAGTTTGAGCTTATTTATAGATAAAGTGAGAGTCTCACGATCTTCAAAGATGAGTCCGACAGTGGTGACCAATTCTCTGCTGAGCAACATGATGGGGTTGTCCCTGGTGGTGTGAGGGAATGTCTGTGCCTGCCTGCTCAGATCCAGAATCAGACGCCTGCCCTCGTACAGTAGCTCCTGGTTGGGTGGGCTGATGTTGGTTCGTCTGAACAGCAACTCCTGAAAGAGTGTAGCTCTGGAAATAGTAGGTTAACATGATCTGGGTCACTCTTTTAAATGCACCTGAACTCCCCTTTATCCATGCTTTCACTCACTACTTTCACTTTCATTTCATAAGAACACTAGATAACCTAAACATTTTTGTATATGCATTCAGGGGTTAAAAGCATCAAATGTACATCAGAAGTTCCATCCAGTAATGGATTGGCCATCAGGCCATTTTACCCCCCCCCCCCCTCCCCCACACCATATCATGAATTCTATCAAGAAGGAACTGCAGGAACTTTGTCCTACTGGGGTTAAGCTGCAGTTGGTACAGTTTACCAGTCAACATAGATGATGATGGACTTTATGAAACTCTGACCTTCCCTGTCACCAGTCACCATCAATGGACTGGAAGTGGTGGTGGTTCATACAAGTACCTGGGTGTGCTCTTGGACAACAAACTGGACTCAAGTTCTAACACATGTGGAGTGCTCAAGTAAAGACCTCTCATCTGTACTCTGGCTCTGTTGAAGGACAGAACTTGTACAGCTGTGCTGATCTCCAATGGTCTAAACTGTGCTGAGTTGAGCTATACATTAAGTATATATTTTATAATTACTGTTATGCATTGCGCTCTGTGCAAGAAATAAAGTGCTTATCGTGCGACAAAAAATTACTCTGGAATTAATGGGGAAATCCTTTCTACTGAGATCAGGCAATAAAATGAGTATAAATTACTGGGTCCATGGCCAGCAAAGCAGACTAGTATTTCTGCAATGGGTTTAGGAAGTAACAATATAAGGACAATGGGCAGGGTAGCTGTGTGTGGCTGGTCAAAGAGTCAATCTTGTGACAAGAATTAGAAGAAAGAAATAACTTGAATCTGACAAAAGTAATAATAAATAAAAAAAATATCAAAACAACAAACAAGAACAAATGAAAATCCAACATTGATATTGAACCGTGGTTCAACAGAATTATTTTAAAAAGTAAACTCATTAAACAGGCCAAAAATTATGGTACACCTGAAAATAATCAAGGTGTGTCCACTAATTAGCATTACAGGTCTCTACAATCTTGTAATCAGTCAGTCAGCCTATATATAGGGCTACAGGTAGTCACTGTGCAGTTTGGTGACATGGTGTACCACACTCAAAATGGACCAGAGGAAGCGAAGGAAGGAGTTCTCAGGAGATTAGAAAGAAAATTATAGAGAAGCATGTTAAAGGTAAAGGTAATAAGAACATCAGATTGATGTTCTTGTGACTACAGTTGCACGTTATTCAGAAATTTAAGATCCATGGGACTATAGCCAACCTCCCTGGACGTGGCCGCAGGAGGAAAATTGATGACAAATCACAGAGACAGATAATATGAATGGTAACAAAAGAGCCCAGAAAAACTTCAAGCTCAAGGAACATCAGTGTCAGATCGCACCATTCGTCGTTGTTTGACCCAAAGTGGACTTGGGAGATGACCAAGGAGTGCACCATTGTTGAAAACAAATCATAAAAAGCTAGCCTGGAATTTGCCAAACTACATGTTGATAAGCCAAAGCTTTGGGGAGAATGATGAGACAGATGAGACAAAAATGTAACTTTTTGGCAAGTCAAATCAACTCAGTCGCAGGTCATGGGTCTTGCAACAGGATAATGATCCATATTACACACAGCTAAAAACACCCAAGAATGGCCAAGAGGAAAACATCGGACTATTCTGAAGTGGCCTTCTATGAGCCGTGAACTAAATCCTACTCAGCATCTTTGGAAGGGGCTGAAACATGCCACCTGGAAAAGACACCCTTCCAACCTGAGACAAACTAAAGCAGTTTGTTCATGAGGAGTGAGCCAAAATACATGCTGAGAGGTGCAGACAGTTACAGGAATTGTTTGATTGCAGTGATTGCCTCAAAGGTTAGTGCAACAAAATATTAAGTTAAGGGTACCATCATTTCTGTCCAGGCCTGTTTCATGAGTTTATTTTTTAAAATAATTCTGCTGAAGCATGGTTGAAAAGCAATGTCTGACTTTCACTGGTTAATTTTCATAGCATTTTTATTTATTACTACTTTTTGCAAATTCAAGTTATTTCTGTGACCCTTGTGGGTTTATCTTTCAATAACCGAGGGTACCAACAAACCAGCCATTAGGGGTGTACTTTGTGTACTTCTGGTGTCAGTCTCAAGCCCGGATAAATGGTGAGGGTTGCGTCAGGAAGGGCATCCGGCGTAAAACTTTGTGGACAATGACGGGTAAAGGCAGAGAGCTTCCAGACATGATGGAGAGAAGGAAGGCAGATATTCTGTGTGTTCAGAAGACCAGATGGAAAGGAAGCAAAGCCAGGAACATTGGAGGTGGATTCAAACTGTTTTATCATGTTGTAGATAGGAAGATAAATGGTGTAGGGATAATTTTGAATGTTGTCAGTTCATATGCACCACAGGTTGGTTGTCAGTTAGAGGAGAAAGAGGAATTTTGGAGTATGATGGATGAAGTGGTAGAAGGTGTCCCTAGAGATGAGAGATTGATGATTGGAGACTTCACTGGACATGTTGGTGAAGGGAACACAGGGGATGAAGAGGTGCTGGGTATGTATGGTGTGAAAGACAGAAATGCAGAAGGTCAGATGGTTATAGATTTTGCAAAGAGAATGGAAATGGCTGTGGTGAGCACATATTTTCAGAAAAGTGAAGAACACAGGGTGACATACAAGAGTGGAGGGAGGTGCACACAGGTGGATTATACCCTTAGCAGGAGATGCCACCTAAAAGAGATTGAAGAATGTAAAGTGGTGCCAGGGGAAAGTGTAGGAAGGCAGCATAGGGTGGTCGTCTGTAAAATGAGATTACAAACAAAGAAGAGGAAGAGAGTGAAGACAGAGCCAAAGATTAGATGGCGGAAGCCGAAGGAGGAAGATTGTTGTAGGCAGGTCAGGGAAAAATTGCAACAGGCCCTTGAGGGCAGTGAGGAGCTGCCTGAGGACTGGGAAAGTACAGCTAAGGTAGTGAGAGAAACTGGCAAGAATGTGTTGGGTGTTTCATCTGGTAAGAGGAAAGAATACAAGGAAAGTTGGTGGTGGAATGAGGAAGTCCAGGAGAGTATTCAGAAGAAGAAGGCAGATAAGAAAAAGTGGGATAACCACAGAGATGGAGAAAGTAGTCAGGAGTACTATGGAGCTAGCCGCATTAAAAAAGAATGGTGGCAAAGGCAAAGGCTCATGCCTATCATGAGTTGTATGAGAGGCTGGACAGTAAAGAAGGAATAAAGGACTTGTATCGTTTAGCTGAACAGAGAGATAGAGCTGGAAAGGATGTAGAGCAGGTTAGGCTGATAAAGGATAGAGAGAGAAATGTACTAGTGTGTGAACAGAGAGTGTTGAGTAGATGGAAGCAGTACTTTGAATAATTAACGAATGGGGAAAACGAGAGAGAGAAGAGGACAATGGGGGGAGACATAGTGGATCAGGAAGTGCAGAGAATTAGTAAGGTGAAAGTGAGGGCAGCTTTAAAAAGGATGAAGAATGGAAATGGAATGGAATGGCAGTTGGGTCCAGATGAAATACCTGTGGAGGTATGGAGATGTTTAGGAGAGAAGGCAGTGGACTTTTTGACCAGGTTGTTTAACAATATCCTGGAGAGTGAGAGGATGCCTGATGAGTGGAGAAGCAGTGTACTGGTCCCCATTTTTAAGAACAAGGGTGATGTGCAGAGCTGCAGTAACTACAGAGGTATAAAGTTGATGAACCACATCATGAAGGTATGGGAAAGAGTTGTTGAAGCAAGGCTAAGGCGAGAGCTTCAGATCAGTGAGCAGCAGTTTGGTTTCATGCCCAGAAAGAGTACCATAGATGCAATTTTTGCATTGAGAAGGTTACAAGGAGCTACATTGTGTCTTTGTGGATGTAGAGAAGGCATATGATGATGACTGTATGAGGAAGTCAGGTGTGGCTGAAAGGTATGTGAGGGTGGTGCAGGACATGTATGAGGATAGTGAGACAGTGGTGAGGTGTGCAGTTGGAGTAACAAATGGATTCAAGGTGAAGGTAGGGTTAGATCAGGGATCAGCTTTGAGCCCCTTCTTGTTTGCAATGGTGATGGACAGGTTGACAGATGAGGTCAGACAGGAGGCCCCATGGACCATGATGTTTGCAGATGACATTGCAAACTGTGGCGAGAGTAGAGAGCAGGTGGAAGAAAACCTGGAGAGATGGAGGTTTGCACTGGAGAGGAGAGGAATGAAGGTCAGTAAAGACAAGACAGAATACATGTGTGAATGAGAGGGAGGCAGGTGGAAAGTTGAGGATGCAAGGAGTAGAGGTTGTAAAGGTAGATGACTCCAAATATCTTGGTTCAACAATTGACAGTACAGAAAAGAGGTGAAGAGGGTGCAGGCAAGATGGAGTGGGTGGAGACAGGTGTCAGGGCTGATGTGTGACGGAAAGATAGCAGCAAGAGAGAAAGGGAAGGTTTACAAGACAGTAGTGAGACCTGCTATGATGTATGGATCGGAGACTGTGGCTCTGTCTAAAAGACAGGAGGCTGAGCTGGAGGTGGCGGAGATTAAGAGATTTTCGTTGGAAGTGACAAGGATGGACAAGATTAGAAATGAGCAGAACAGAGGGACAGTGTAGGTGGAGCAGTTTGGAGATAAAACCAGAGAGGCCAGGTTGAGATAGTTTGGACATGTGTTGAGGAGGAATAATGGATATATTGGACAAAGAATGTTGGAGATGGAGCTACCGGGCAGAAGGAGAAGAGGAAGACCTCAGAGAAGGTTTATGGATGTAGTGAAGGTGGACATGGAGATGGTTGGTGTGACAGTAGAGGCAGGGGACAGGGCAAGATGGAGGCAGATGATCTGCTGTGGCGACCCCTAAAGGGAGCAGCCGAAAGAAGAAGAAGAACCGAGGGATACCAACAATTTTGTCCATGTGTGTATTTGTCTATAATTGATTTCTGACTCTAGCCCCAAGTTGTGTGTTTAAAGTGTGTTTTATTCTAACTGGCAATTAGAATAGCTAGGAATTTATAAAACATACATAAATTCATAAAATCATAAATTGTAGCCTTCCCCTATTAACTTCAAGATGCATTAGATTATCTTGTCTGTCCTTTTTAAAGGGGGATAACTGTTTACTCAAGCAGTATACTCACGTGTTATATTTGTGGATGTAGACATGATGTAATGTGGCTTGCTGTAGACTGAAGACATAGACCACAGTGCGGTGCAGTATGTCATTGGTCTCAGCAAAGAACTGGTCAAAGCCCCAGCATTTTTCCTGGTCTGCCTCCAATATGTTTGCCAGCACTGGAGTTAACAAACTCTGTAGGCCCCTGAATCAGTTGGAGAGTACATATTAATTGACCATTTCTCCTTTGCTTTATGTCACAGGACCAAATAATGTGAAGGGCATTCTTACTTGGAGAGGCTACAGGACACTGGCATCTCTGAGCTCCACTCGATCTTGCCATTCTCAAATTTCTGGTGTCCTGAAATGGCCCCAGATGGCTTCTCTGTAATGATCTTATACCTGTTATTTATATTTAAAATAAAAAATTAATAAGACTAACTGTTTATCAAGTGGTATGAAATGTGTGAACATCTGGAAACAAACATCTGTAATATAACTTCTACATTTACAACTACTAATGTTTGATTAAATTAATCTCTCTGATTTATATACTGTGGGCAAAATAAAATTTGATACTGTGCCGATTTTGCAAGTTTTGCCACCTATAAAAAATGGAGGTTTGTAAGTTTCTATCCTAGGTACACTTCCAACTGTGAGAGACAGAATCTAAATAAAATCCGGAAATTCACATTGTATGATTTTTAAATTTGCATTTTATTGCATGAAATACGTATTTGAGCATCTTCTAACCAGCAATAATTCTGGCTCTGATAGAGTCATTAGTTTTCCTTTAAGAAGGCCTCCTACTCTGCACTGAATACATGCACTCCACACATTCAATCAACCATACCCCAATCTCTCCATCATTGCAAAGACCAAAGAACTGTCTAAGGACACCAGGGACAAAATTGTAGACCTGCACATGGCTGGGATGGGCTACAGGACAATAGAAAAGCAGCTTGTTGAGAAGGCAGCAACTGTTAAGAATTATTAGAAATTATTAGAAAACTGCAATTATTAGAAAATGGACGAAACACAACATGACTGTCAATCTTCCCCTGTCTGGAGCACCGTGCAAGTTCGTGCCTCGTGGGGTCAGGATAATTCAGAAAAAGGTCAGGAATCAGCCCAGAACTACACAGGAGGACCTTGACAATGGCCTGAAGAGAGCTGGGACCACAGTCTCAAAGATTACCATTAATTATACACTACGCCGTCATGGATTAAAATCCTGCAGGACACGCAAGGTCCCCCTGCTCCCACCAGCACATGTCCAGGCCTGCTTGAAGATCAGTAATAGCCATCTGGATGACCCAGAGGTTGCATGGGACAATGTCGTCTGATTGACATTTAAACAGAAGTTTTTGGTATCAACTCCAATTGTGATGTTTAGAAGAAGGATGACTGCAACCCCTAGAACACCATTCTATCTGTGAAGCATGGAGGAAACATCATATTTTGGGGGTGCTTTTCTGCAAAGGGGACAGGTCAACTCCACCGTATTTAAGAGATACAGATGGCGTCCTGTATCACAAGATTTTGGCCAATGACCTTCCCTCAGTAAGAGCACTGAAGATGGGTCTTTCAGCATGGCAATGACCTGAAACACATAGCCAGTGGTTCCATAAGAAGCATTTCAAGGTCCTGGAGTGGCCTAACCAGTCTCCAGGCCTGAACCCATTAGAAAATCTTTGGACTGAGCTGAAACTCAATGCTGCCCAGCAACGGTTCCAAACCTGAAAGCTCTGGAGAAAATCTATATGGAAAAGTGGGCCAAAATCCTTGCTACAGTGTGTATGTCTGGAAATGTCTGATCTCTGTAATTGCAAACAAAGGTTTCTGTACCAAATATTTAGTTCATTCATTTTCCAATATTTAGTTAATTATTAAAAAATTATTCATTGTGATTTACCGAATTATTGTTTAGATTGTGTCTCACCGTTGAACTGTACCTACAATAAATATTATTAACTATTCTATTCTTTGTAGGTGGGAAAACTTGCAATGGCAGTACACACACACACACACACACACACACACACACACACACACACACACACACACACACACACACACACACACACACACAGCTATTTGTGCCTTGCTCAAGACACCTCAGCCATGAATGTTGATGGCAGAAAAAGTGCTTTTCCTTCACTCTCCTCATCCCCACTTCCAGCCAGTCCAAGGGATAAAACTGGTGACTTCAAGCCAGGAGTACAAATATATGCAAATCAAATGTAGATGCCTTACATGACTTCTTTGTTCCTGCGGGGTCCTTCAAAAGGTCTAAAGGGCAGGCTTCCAGTGGCCGCATGGTAGAAGGTGACACCGATGCTCCACAAGTCTACTGTGGCACCGTATTTTTTCTGGTGGTCTTTTCTCAATACTGCCCGCTCGTACATGTCTGGGTGCTATTGTATGCATGCACGCACAGAGAGAGAGAGAGAGAGAGAGAGAGAGAGAGAGAGAGAGAGAGAGCGAGAGAGAGAGAGAGCTTAACTACTGTTAAAGCTGTAAAAAACCAATTTATACACCATGTATAAATTATCAGTATATAATCAGTATGGATATCAGTATGGAATCATGCATATGGATGGAAAGTTACATTAGCTATTTCCTAATTGTTATTTCGTAAGTGTTTGGTCTTTGGTGCTGGTCTAATGGCAACACAACTAGACTAACTACACGATATACACTACATAAACCCTTTTCACACAGGCATAGTGCCCAGGACTACTTTGGACTTTACCCAGAGGAGTTGTTTTATGGGAATGCAAATGTTCAAACTGGACATTACCCAGAATTTATCCTGTCAGCTACTTAGTATAAAGTGGAGAAAATGTCTGATTTAGCGTGTGAGTGGAGCAGGTAATTCTCTTGAGAATTCACAGTGGCTCATGCCAGCCTTTTTTTCCTGTAGTGACAATTCCTGGAAGCCTAATGTTATGTGAATGGACAGAATATATAGAATATAAAATTGTTTAAAAAATTAAATTCAAATTAAAATATATCATTAAAGTGTCACTGCAAAAAGCAAAACCCCAAGTACCAGAACTGAAGCAAGAATTATTATACAACGCATTATTTATCAGAAACTCTTTCATGTTTTACCAAGTATTCCTCGGTTCCATAAAGTGACACAAACTGTTCATCATCTTCCAACTCTCTTGCAGCCCCAAAATCTGTCAGCTTGTAGACTGAACGTCCATCTTCACCTATCACACGCATGATGTTTCCTGGCTTAATATCCCTGTGCACTATTCCGTACTCCCGCAGGTGGTTCATTCCAGCCACTGTGAACATGACAGAACAGGTCAGAGACAGCAAAACAGATTTAGCCTTAAATCTTAAAAGGCTAAATGATTAGAAATAAAATGATTTTCTGTATGAAAATGTTATATTGTTAATTTTCTTTACTAATGTTTGGTGTCACAGGCAAGTGTACACCCATACTCAGCTGATTAACTGACAAGTTCAAAGGACTAAGTCTGATCAATTTTGATAAAGTCATAAATAATAAACAAAAATATCAAGAGAGATCTTTTTTTCTGTTTAAGATGTTTCTCTTTTGTTTCATTTAGGCTTTGTGAAAAACTTATTTAAGTTTATATTCCCTGCATATACTAAAGAGTTGAGGTAACAGTTACCAACATCCTGTAGCACAATGAGAAACTCATCTTCAGGCAGTCCATAAGCATTTGAGGGTTCCTCCAGGACTGTGTACAGACTGCCATAGGGACAGTATTCCATAACCAGCACCTTGTGTCGAGAGTTTGACTGCCAGGAACATTAAGAATACATCAACAAACATTGTGATACTCTGACAAAGAAAGCATGAATTGAGTCTGTCCTTCATGTGTCTGTTCTTTATTAAATAGACCAGAGGTTCTTAAACTTTTTCACTGTGCAACCCCCTTTTAGGCTCTAGTATATTTTGCGACCCCCCTACCCCCAGGAAAAAACGGTATCAATAACTCGTAAAATATTCCAAGTACTTTTTCATCATATTTTCTCACTGTATTTGTTTTTTTCCTGGACATGGGCGTTTTGCGTCCCCACTTCCAATTCAACGTTCTCAAAAATGCTCCTATTTAATCCAGCCTGGATGACGTGCTGAGCCTCAATGTGCATGCATGAACCTGAATCAAGCATAGGTTTGCCAAGCCATGTCCTTCATGCGACACTCCATCAAGACTGAGAATGATACAGTGTGAAAAAGTTTAGCGCTTAAATCTGATTCATCGCACATTTAGGTGACAAATCGTCTTAATTAGTGTCACATTCAGGATCCCCCTGGGGTGTCGCGACCCCAGGTTAAGAATCCCTGAAATAGACCTATTAGATTACACTTCATAGTTTGTATATTAAAACATGCTGCAAGATATCACATATGAAAATCAGCCAAGACCACATCTACTTGCAAGATTGCAACATTTGAAGTTCATAAAGTTTTGAAGAAATAGCAAAACATAATGGCATTTTAGCTGATAATTAAACAATTAGACAAATAATCGTTACACACAGGCAAAACACATTTATCAGCTACACTGTTAACTTTTAATTTTGTTTCTACAATTTAATGTGTAATACTATAATATATCTTCAGAATTCAACTCAAATGTTTATTTGTTTAATTTTAATATATCTAACAGTATGTTATACAGTTTCAGAAACCACTTGTGTAATTTCAGGTTATTTAACTGCTTGTACATCCACAATGGTGTAGGTCTGCAGTTTGCACAAAGCCAATTTATTAGCTTGTTCTTGCTATAGACTGGTAATGCCAGTGTACTAACTAAACTACGGAAAAAAAAAAAAAAAAAAATTCAGACACCAAACATGTCTTGGATGATCAACTACATTTGGGGTTAGGAAAGATGATTATGCACATTTTCCTATACCCCAATGCAGACAACAAGCTTTCTACTATCTATCCAGTGCTATTGCTTATGCCTTAAAACACAATGAAATTAAGCAGCAAGAGACCTTGTGTTCATCTAGTTCAATCACCTTGTAAATTACTGAAAAAGTCAATTAGGACAAGCCTTTGTGCACTAACCATAGCAGGCCTAATGGCAGAATTCTTATTTCTTCCTAGGGTGCAAAATGGAATGGCTTTCTTGGTTAAACATGACTAAATACTCTACCTCCTCCTCCACAGCAAAGAGTTTGACGATGTTCTTGTGGTTGAGCTTCTTCAGCACCTCAAACTCTCTCATCTGCACATCCAGAGGTCGCAGAAAGCTCAGGTTATTAAATACTTTGACGGCATAGAGGTCTCCTGTTTTCTGCAGGGGGACAGAAGGAGGAACAATGAAGGCAGTATTTAACTTCAAATTTAACATACAGTGACTGCTGATAAAACCATATAGTAAGCTGTAGGGTCACTGTACATTCAAGTTAAACTATTGCTGTGTTCAAAATAGTGGTGGCTAATATAATAGAGGGGAGTTGACAATGCTAATTTCTGCTGTGGATGCATATATGACTGAAAAACATTAAGTAAACACATGTGCTTCTGGTTCATGAACAGATAAGTAACCCATATATTCTTGGTTATTCAACTTTTGTTTACTCTGGAGTGGCACAATTCCTACAACTTCAGAATTTGAGTCAGTTAAACAAGTTTGGACACGTTAAAAGATAAACGATCTGTCTTCTAGGGAGTTATCATGGAACTTTAAGGGTATCAATTGCTTACCGGGGGTTGGGGACCCCTGCTGTAACACACACGTAACAGGTATGTAATGTTTTAAGTTTGAATCAGAAAAGTGGGGAAATTCTGAGAAAGAGCTATAGTTCTTTTATAAACCATGAACTACCAAGATCTTAAAAGTCATTTAATTTAATGTAAAGGGATACAATAACTAGTAAAGGGAAGTAAGATTCTATCAAAAATAAAAAAAGAAAAGACCTATTGTTCTACTGCAAGAAACACATAGAAATTAAAAGAAAGGGTTTTTCAAAAAATGTATTATTCATGTAAATCAGGTCATATGAGGGGGTTGCAATATTATTCATCAATAAAATAACATTTGAACAAATGGCTGAAAAAAAGATAAGGAGGGAAGATACATCGTGGTCTTAGGGAAAATGGAGGTGTCTTCATAACAGTATTTAATGTCTATGCTTCACCTGATGTTGCCTGTGTTCTCTACAGGAAAATGTTTGATTTGATGGCAAAAGCAGAATGTATATTAATTTTTAGGGGAGTTTGGAATATACATCTTAACCCAAAATTGCATTCTACTAAAGAAAATCCTGTGAAAACATTACATAAAAAATATTGGTACTTATGATGGAGTTGGGCATAATAGGGCTCTGGATAGATTTGAATTAGACAGGACGGAACTATACCTACTATCTACAACCAAGATTGGTGGACTTAAGTAAAGAATTAAAGAAGCTCGAATCTGAACACAAAACAAAACAAAATTAGTTCAAATAAAAAGATAAAATGATAAAAGCAATTAGGAACTGAATAGATGTAATGAACACTGAATTTGAAAAAAGATGTTATTTATCTTTAGAAGATCAACAAATATATAGTGTTTTGAGATCTCTTCATTAGCCTACCCTTTCAGAAGAGCAAAATAAAGCATTGACGATGAAAATAAATTGAATAAGTTCCCAGGTATAGGAGTTAATGCTGGCTATCCTTCAAGTATGTAATATGGCACTTGTGAAGGGTAGACTACCACCTCATGGAGGGAGGCTATAATTTCTGTATTACCTAAGGAAGGAAAGGATAAAACAGACTGTGCATCATATAGGCCAATTTCAGCTTTAAACCTAGATTATAAGATGTACACAACTATTTTGCCCAGAAGAGTAGAAATGTTCCTTCATCAATTTATACATAATGATCAAAAGTAGTTTTCTTCCACAAAGACAAAGACTTACACTAAAAATAATATTCAACAATGCAATTTGGAAGCTTGCTTAGTGAGTTCGGATACTTGAAAAGGCATTAGACTCAGTAAGATGGACTTTATTATATAGAGTTCTTAAAACATTTGGATTTCATTAACAATTTATTAGAGGAATTCAGACTCTATATGATCATCCAAAAGCACAAATGAAGATAAATGAGTATCTCTCAGACACCATCATACTAAAACATGGTAAAAGAAAAAAGGTGTTCAACTTCACCCCTGCTCTTTCCCTAAATATAGAACCATTTGCTTAATGGATATGTCAAACAGAAAAGATTAGAAGTGTTTTAATTCAAAGAGAGCAACATTTTATGTAGATGGTGTTTTGATGTATTTGAAAGAACCCTCAGATACATTTCTTGAACTGTTGGAACTTTTTGGCGGTTTTGGGAAATATGCTGGATATAAAATAAATGCACAGAGGACTCAAATACTGGGTTTAAATTATAAACCCCAAACGATTATATTGGATAGACTGAATCTGAACTGGAGCCAGAATTCATTAAAATAGTTCCATCTCTGTATGTATGCTTTAATTTTTGTTATGAGGGGGCCATCATTTCTCTCTACCAATGTAGAAATGTATCTTGGTAAATTTACTCCATCTTTTTCTTAAATCTTAGACATAAAATAGGTTCTACAAAAATGAGTATTCTTCCAAAATGGGTATGCAGGGATCAGGTTTGGGAAAAGCTGGATTGGATGTGTGTGTGACATACTCCTCATTCTATGCTTTCAATCACACACTGCCTTCCCCCACTTCATCTCAGTCCTTCTTTTACACAATCACTGACTAGCTCTTTCAGCTATTTCTGACAATTTGTTCATAACTGCCCTCAGTACATGACATCTGAACCTGAATTCAACCAGCAATGCCATAGCAGACTTCCCTACAAAACCCTAGCACCTATGGTCTAACATATGCCTGCCATGCATGCTCTCGTCTCACCCACCAAATCTACATATCACAACCTTTTCCTTTCATAAGCTCCCTTAATATATTTGAATGGAACAGTAAGCTTGAAAAAATAAAGTATTCCATGTTCTACCTGATAAACAAAACATCAGGCCAAAGTATACATTAGGGTGCGAAAGTTTGGGCAGCCTTGTTAATTTTCCTGATTTACCTTTATAAATCATTGAGTGTTTGGATAAAAAAATCAGTTAAATCTATCATATAGGGGACAAACAGTGATATTTGAGAAGTGAAATGAAGTTTATATGATTTACAGAAAGTGTGCAATAATTGGTTAAACAAAATTAGGCAGGTGCATAAATGTGGGCACTGTTGTCATTTTATTGATTTCAAAACCTTTAGAACTAATTATTGGAACTCAAATTTGGTTTGGTAAGTTCAGTGATCCTTGACCTCCATAGACAGGTTACTCCAATTATGAGAAAGGGTATTTAAGGAGGGCAATTGTAAGTTTGTCTCCTCTTTGCATCTTCTCTGAAGAGTCGCAGCATGGGAGTCTCAAAACAACTTTCAAATGACCTGAAAACAAAGATTGTTCACCATCATGGTTTAGGGGAAGGATACAGAAAGCCATCTCAGGGATTTCACCTTTCAGTCTCCACTGAGAGAAACATTGTGAGAAAATGGAAGACCTCAGGCACAGTTCAAGTCAAGGCTCAAAGTGGCAGACCAAGAAAAATCTCAAATAAACAGAAGCGAAGGATGTTGAGAACAGTCAAAATCAAACCACAGACCAGCACCAAAGACCTACATCATCATCTTGCTGCTGATGGAGTCACTGTGCATCGTTCAACTATTCAGCACACTTTGCACAAGGAGATGCTGTATTGGAGAGTGATGCAGAGGAAGCCTTTTCTCCGCCCACATTACAAACAGAGCCGCTTGAGTTATACTAAAGCACATTTGGACAAGCCAGCTTCATTTTGGAATAAGGTGCTGTGGACTGATGAAACAAAAATAGAGTTATTTGGGCAAAACAAGGGCAGTTATGCATGGAGGAAAAAGAACACAGCACTGTTCTGGCTGTATGGCCAGTACAGGGACTGGGAATCTTGTTAAAGTTGAGGGACGCATGGATTCCAATCAATATCAGCAGATTCTGGAGACCAATGTCCAGGAATCGGTGACAAAGCTGAAGCTGCGCCGGGGCTGGATCGTCCAACAAGACAACGACCCTGAACACTGCTCAAAATCTACTAATGCCTTCTCAGTCCAGAGACCTGAATATAATTGAGAATCTGTGGTGTCACTTAAAGAGAGCTGTCTATGATCGGAAACCATCAAACCTGAATGAACTAGAGATGTTTTGTAAAGAAGAACGGTCTAAACTACCTTCAGCCACAATCCAGACTCTCATTAGAACCTATAGGAACCATTTAGAGGTTATTTCTAGGAAAGGAGGATCTACTAAATTTTGAGTTAAGGTTTTTTTTTGGTTCCCAAATTGATGCACCTGCCTAATTTTGTTTAGACAATTATTGCACACTTTCTGTAAATCATATAAACTTCATTTCACTTCTCAAATATCACTGCATTTGTCCCATATATGATATAATTAACATAATTTTTTCATACAATCAATGATTTATAAAGGTAAATCAGGAAAATTAACAAGGCTGCCCAAACTTTTGCACCCCACTGTAGTTACTGAAATACAACGTGGAAACTGTAGTTTAGAACTTACACATGCCAACAACTTCCAATCTTGTGCATCCCTCCATTTATCAATATTCACACCCTGCACTCATTCTCCACTGCACTGCCCAACTCGCAAATCTAATTACCATGCTGCCACTAAGAATGGGCGTGTTAATTAAAACTCACATCCAAAGCCTGTAAATTTTGGTAAGTAATTCTTCACTTTTCCACACACTTCCATCTCATCCACTGCCCCGTTTCCCTTGTGTGCCTTCTCCCTGCTAATCTGAATGCTTTCCACAGATGACCTGATCCTACTCCTGCCCTCCCCTTCTGCACATGCCCTACCACATCCCTTTCCTCCAATGCCCATTTCGGTGACACCACTGCCTCTCTGGGATTCAACTTTCTTCCTGCTTTTGTCACTGATGCTGCTGCTTTAGTTAGTCTTTTGATTTGAGAATTATCATTTCTTCACCTGCCTTTGCACATTAAAATTCTCAACTAAGCTTGACAATAGTAAGTCCAGCACCCCTTTACCAACAATGTTTACCTTCATAAGGCACCAAGGCACCCCAGTCACTTCAATATAGCATTATTGGTAATGCTTTCCAACCTTTGCAACTCAGCAATCAGGACTTATGGATACAAATGAGAGCCTCCACCATTTCCTTCCTTACTACCTACCATGCTACCTTCTCTCCTGCATGTGGCCATCTTACCTTTGCTCTTTGACCAACTCCTTTCTCCCTTCCCAACTGCCTCTCAAAAGCCTTCTGAATACCATCACTTTCCTTCAGAAAGGAAACTTCAGAAACTAAATTAAATTTAAAAAATTGTACACGCATGCAACACAGCTACAGCTCACTAGAATTACCATAATGCAATGCAACCCCTTACACTCTCAAACCTAGGCAGACATGAATTATGAAGTGATTCTATTGCAGTTATTACATAAATTGCATTCAAAATCACCCTAATTGTTGTTGGTGTTTGTCTTAAAAGTGTTTAGCCAGTGTACTCTGTAGGCTTGATGGAACATGAACCATTGTTATAAAAGAAAATCATTCTATTGTGATTTTAGCTCTTTTCTTTGTAAACAATAGATCAGGATTTAATAACTCAGTACACATTTTAAATGGAAACTTCAATTTCTTCTGTTGAACTACTGACTGTAAAACTGCCCTTTGTTTAGTTTCTTTCAGGCTGGAGTTTCCAATTTTAATAAAAATTTTGGACTTCCAACAGGAACTTGTATAAGTAAAAATAAAATGTTTTTTGAAATGCACTGTCAGCTAATCAATAAAATAATCGATATAATGATCAGTAGACAAATAGTCGCTAGTGGCAGTCCTAGAATAATGATATGCAGAAATTACTTAAGTTGCTAGAACACAATTTGTTTTCACTTTACATTGTTCAATATAACGCAACACCCATTTTTGGTTGATTATTTCATAAACTGAGAGCCCGAAAAATAATTGAATAATAAATTAATCTATATTCTTGTATTTGCTTTCTATGACAAAGCACAAAGCACAAAGAAGGACAATACATTTGACTGTGTTAATTATCCAATAATTCACGCTCCTACAGCATGTCCAGAGGATTGGATCATGCTGCAGGCCATGAGGAGCTTTTAACTTGCCCAGACTCTTGTGTATGAGAGTAAGAGAAAGGCCAACAATCCCCCCTTCAGGTAGTTTCTCCACAATCGACTGTGTTGGTATGTTACCCACTTTTTTTTTTATTTATACATCATTAGAATATATATAAAAACAAACATGGACATATTGTGGAGGAACACAGGCTTGTGGTTTCCTATGTTTTTCAACAACCTACTGGACCTGAAAACAGACACTAGTGCAATAACCACATTCATCAGCTGTGCTTCTATTATGCTGCATTAACCACAATATATTAAATAAACATAAACCCTGTTTGCATGTACAAGGCAAATCGAAGCACATGATCCAGTGCCTACCTTGTGCCTACCGCGGTAAACATTGGCTGTGGCACCTTGGCCCAGCAGGTCTGAGATAAGCCACAGATAGTTAGTTGTACTCTGCATGGTGGCTTCAATGATATCTGTAGAAAAACAACATAATAAAAGTGGGAATAGTAGCCAAAATACAATTCACATTTATAGAAATGTTTGTTATTTCAATGAAACAACACTCACTAAAAATATGTTTGTGGAGGAGTGAAAAAAATGCCTGTAAAGCAAAAGGTTCCCTATAAGACTGTTGTGAAACCCCTTTGTATATCCAGCATCTATGGAAAAGGAAGATAAAAAAAGTTATGCACCATTCGTGTCCATGTGATTGCTCTGACCTAATATAAAATTCAAACATAAGATTAGTGAGTAACCAGAAAGCAGTCCAATAACCACACAACCTAATTACAAACCTAAATTACATTTATAAAGAGAAACACAAGCAAAGCTCACTGAGATGCACTTCAGTAAAAAGTAGATTCCTTTCCTCACAAATCCACTCTAATAGAAATAAAGTGCACTGAAGTGAAAAGCGAGTCCGAGTTGTAATTGTAATTAGAGATGACTCCTAACTATGTCTACAGGAATCTCCTGACACACTTGATCTGTATGTAAAGCATAGATTTAGGTAGTCTTCATTTCAACATGGTCAAAAGCAGCAAACTCGGTAACAGCAGACTTACCGCTGTCTTTCTCACATGTGAAACGTATTCAATAATATTACTTATCCGGTCAATGTCTGTGTGTGTCTGTCTGTGTGTGTGTGTTACATTTAAACTTTCAGTGTAACGTCACGGATGTGGGGATTTCCTTATACAGCCCGCAGTCTATGATCTCGTACCAGCAGCTGAACACGGCTCTAATACTCAATGAGTAAGGCATGAACAGAAGCGGACGCGAGTGAGTAACTGTGCTCTGTGGCGGTACGGAGGGCTAACTGTCATCAAAATCACACATCCTTTAAAATCTATAATAAACCTCCCTCCGCCTGTGCGTAGACACACGCTGCTGAAGAGCTACAGATCATACGTGTTTACTCAGGATCGCAGGTTTCTGCGTTTTCGACAAGAGACTCGACGGTATTCGTCCGCGCGCGTTCTCGGTCAATATAGTCAGTTATTATAACTTACATCGTGGGAACAGCTACATACACAACAACCACAATCGGTGCCAAACCGTACCATTTCAACAAAACATGTTTATTGATTGTTAAAGCTATGTTTATTTCCTTACCCCGACAGCACGAACTCGCTTCCGCTCACTGTGGTGACCTCACCGGGTCACGTGACACAAACGCTTCCGCACTGCCTACTTACAGTACTGATACATTTCTTATATAGTACTGATACACTACTTACATACAGTACTGATACACTACTGATACAGTACAGATACACTACTGATACACTACTGATACAGTACATACAGTACTGATACAGTACATTCAGTACTGATACACTACTGATACAGTACATACAGTACTGATACACTACTGACACAGTACGGACACAGTACATACAGTACTGATACACTACTGATACAGTACATACACTACTGATACAGTACATTCAGTACTGATACACTACTGACACAGTACTGATACACTACTGATACAGTACATACACTACTGACACACTACTTATACAGTACTGGTACAGTATATATAGTACTGATACACTACTTATACAGTACTGATACAGTACATACATTTAGCAAACACCCTTATCCAGAGCGACTTAGAAAAGTGCTTTGCTGTTCACTCATAAAATATCCTTAGCTAGCAGACGAGACTAGAATCCAGAGATTTCTCACATTCAGATCCTTTCAAAAACAAATGTCAAATTGGGAACTAACACGACTCAGAATAAATCTTTATGGAGTTAAATACTCCTGAAACAGATGGGTCTTCAGTCTGTCTTTGAAGACAGTGAGAGACTCAGCTGTTCGGATCCCCAAGGAAAGTTCATTACACAATTTTGGTGCCAGAACAGAAACAAGTCTGAATGAATGTTTTCCTTATGTCTTGAGGGAAGGTGGGTCAAGCCGAGCTGTACTTGAGGTTCAAAGGGCTCTTCGTACAGCTTGAGTTTTGACCATTGCCATCATCTATGGAGGTGCTGCTCCATTTTTGGCTTTGTAGGCCAGAATCAAGGTTTTGAATCTGATGCAGGGAGCTACAGGAAGGCAATGAAGGGAACACAGCATAAGAGTTACGTGACTGAATCTGGTGACATTAAAGACAAGTCTCGTCGCTGCATTTTGGATTAGTTGCAAGGACCTGATGGTCCACATAGGAAGGCCAGCTAGAAGGGAGTTGCAGTAGTCTACTCTTGAAATGACAGAAACTGAACAAGCACCTGAGTGGCCTCTCTAGACAGAAAGGGTTGAATTCTCCTGATGTTGTAAAGGAGAAATCTGCATGACCAAGTCAGGTTTGCAACATGAGCTGAGAATGATAACTGGTCATACACTACTACACCAAGGCTCCTTCAGCAGTGTTTCAGCAGATGGAGTGACCAGTGAGTTCTCAACGGAAATAGTAAGATCAGGATGAGGATCAGTAGTTCCAGGAATGAATGGTAATTCAGTCTTGCTGGGATTGAGTTTGAGGTGATGGGCTGCCATCCATGATGAGACATCAGAGAGGCAAACTGAGATACAAGATGAGACCTGAGATACAGTACTGACACAGTACTGATACAGTACTTATATAGTACATACAGTATTCTGTGGCAGGAAAGCACCAAGTCTTGTTTGAATCGATCAAAAAAAAAAGATCAAAATAGCCTTCTGTTTTATTAGGTGAAAATGCTAATGGATAATGATAAACAAAGCAAAAACAGCAAAATACTCATATCTTCTATGTTCACCATGGCAACATCAACAGGTGATTCGGTTACAGAGACGTTTATCATGAATCTGCATTAAGAAACTGTGGACAGCACATCAGTTTGGTATTTACAATTTCAGATATGAGCTAAGTGTGAGCCTCTGAAACTTGTGTCTGAGACTTAATACAGTAAAGTTGACTTAATACCTTGTGTTTCATAATGAATGTCTCTGTAACTGAATTACGATGACAACAGTACTTCATGATAGCGTTTAGCTGTGTTTTTATTAACCATTAGCTTTTAACCCATTATCACATAAGGCTAGATTACTAACCGTCAATTCAAACATGACTTGGTGACTTTCAGCCTAATTGGGAGCATTTCTTGCATTTCAAACAGGCAAGTCAACAGGAGCTATCGAAATTCACATTTATGTGATATTTACTTGTAGATGACCATGTGATTAGTACAGAGAATTTGGTGTGATTTTCTCTGGTTTAAAGTTAAGCTTATTTCATTTAATAATCAATAAAATGCACCTATACTTGATGTAGTAGTTAATTAATTTATATAAAAAAAGAATTGTTACTGCTGGGTAAAATACCGTGGACATGTTACTGCATTCCAATCTGTATTCAGAATAGAGGGCACTTTCAGGAATTAATCTTAAAAGTCAACTTCTTATTCACCAACCCCCCCCAAATATTACCACTCCACTTTAAAAGGTACATTCTATGAAGGATGAAAAGTGATGTTAATAAATGAGTCAATGTATAAATTAATAGTGTAATTAATAAATAAATATATGTAAATTAATAAATAATTTAGTAAATATATACATTAAAAAATACATGTCATTAAAAAGGACATACTTAAATTAATATCATTAACATTCTATATTTCCATGCATCATCATCATTTCTGTATTTCTTCTGTATTTCCAAATTTATTTATATATTTATTCATTTATTTCCATATTTCCTCATTTATTTATTTATTCATTTATTTCTGTATTTTTACATTTATATATTGCTGTATTTATTAATTTATTTCTGCATATCTGTATGGTAATAAGGTGGGCAGTCCGCAATTATATCTAGTGGATATACTGGACACTGACCTGGACACTTAGCAGAACTGAACTAAAGATCCTAACCTTTTCCAAACCAAAGGACATTGTTTGGCGTGTGGCTCTCAAAATCATTCACTAATGATCTTAAATGGTTTTCAGTGGCTCTTAAAAACTGACATAAGTAACAGAGCTGATTTAAACAAATGAGCGACAACCTGCAGCTTGTTGCTGGTTCAGTTGCCATCGATGCTCCACTGGACATAAGTGTTTTAGACAGTCTTCAAGATGCCCAACATCATGCTCTCTGAGAGACAGATGAAGTAAACTTTGGACATCCATCATACATTTCACCTCAGAATGTAACCGAGGCTCATCTCTTTTTGAGACACACTGCTGACTCTCCAGCTGACCAATCCTGCCATAGGACCACCCCCCCCTTATTATCATACAGAAATACAGCAATAAATGTGGAAATACAGAAATAAATGAATAAATACATAAAGAAATACAGAAACAAATAAATGTAGAAATACAGAAACAACACAAATAAATGGATGTATTTTCACATTTCTATGCATCATGAACTTGATATATTAATCATATATTACTATCATTAATTTAAGTTGGTCAGACGATTTTTTTTATTAATCTAATATTTATTCTAATTTAAATCTATTAGGTTATTTATTTGTGCATTTATTATTTATTCCATATTTAATCTATTTATTTGTACAGTGATTCACCTGAGGCAGCAGTTTTTAACCCTACTCCTGGAAAGCTGCAGATCTGATTCAACTTCAGACCGGCTGAAAAGGACGATGCTGTGTGTTGAAACCTGCGGCAAGGCAGCTCTCCAGCACCACTGATGGTGAGCACTGGATTAAGAGGAAGCCATTTTACAACGTCTCCCACTGAGTCATGAGAGAACCGTACGTCTGCGTGTGCGCGTCATCTAAGCAGCTGCGCGCTGATTGGTCTCCGAAGGGGAAGCAGGTCCTCATATGAGGCTACGCTGTTGACTGAGAGTCACCTGATTTGCTCGGGTTCTGCAGCTTTACCAGCGTTGGTTTGAAAGACTGGCAATATTTTTGCTTTTATCCTCAACTGTGTTTACTGACAATAGAAGCCATGGCGCTGAGCGACGCGGACGTGCAGAAGCAGGTGAGAGAGAGCGAGAGAGTGAGAGAGAGAGAGAGGGGGGGAGCAGTGCGACCCAATCTTTCTGACAGTCAGGCCATTGAGTCTTCGATTGATGTCTTATTTGTGTGGAAGTGTGTACCTGTTTCAGTGAATCTATGAACATTTGGATGCGTTGGAACGATTCGATGAATGAATGACACAAAGCAGCGGCAGATGAAGAAAGCGAGTTAATGCACTCATGACCTGAATAGAAAAACAGACAGAAAAAGAAAAGTCTGGATTAAAAAGAGCAATCAGTAGGTAGTTTGAATTGCGCATTAAGACGTACAGGCAGCAAAAACGAAAGGTTAACGGATTGTTTTCATTCACTCATCCACCGTCCGGGGGAGATGTTTGAGAAATTAACCGCTCATGGCTGATTAAGGGAAACCAGCTTCCTAGTTTATGTGTTTAAAGGTTGTCATCTGAGTTTTGTTGCTTTCACTGAAAAACGAACACTTGTATACCTCTGTTCAGAGGCCTTCGTTCAGGATGACCTAAAGCGGGTCTCGATCCGGGTCCGGTAGCTGCGGCTGCAGGCTGTCGTTCCGCTCCCTCCGTACCACGTGATCACTTGTTTGTAGACTGGCCAATCGAGTAAACGAATGCGATCGGCTGACAAACACATGACGACAACCACAGTGCACCAAGTGCAACATTGTATGAATGTGGAAAAAAGTCAAATTGTCACTTCATAGAATTGTTGATCAGGCAACCTTTGGTTTACTTTATTAATGGAACTGTCGCTGATTGGATCATGAATGACCACAACAACTTTAGTTGGCTGCTCAGAATAACCTAATAACCTATTAATGTTGGTTAATTATAGTGTATAAATTAAGCTACATTAGGTATTTTTTATGGTATTTTGGTCATTCTGGCCTGGTTTTCAGGTTGAAAAAAGTAAAGGCAAGGTTATTTGCTACAACCTGATTTTGACCTATCCAAGTTCCCATCAACATACTCACCACTTCACTACAATGTTGTATAAAATGATTTGGAATGAAAACCTACAGATCCAGTTTGAGGCCCCTGATGTAATGGACGTCTCTGGATTAAGTATGTTACTCCTGAAATAGCTCTCTTTCCAGAAGATCCTGCACTATACACACACATATCTATATATATCTCTATCTATCTCTATCTATCTATATATATATATATATATATATATATATATATATATATATATATATATATATATATATATATATAATATATATATATATATATATATATATAAATTACACACACAGTGTATATATAATGTATAAAAGTGCAGTTTAATAATGGTTAACTGTACTACATATGCTTATTTTTCTTGTACTTCGGCAGCATTCTTGATTTAAATAAATTAATAACATTCTCTTTCTCTCATCAGATTAAGCACATGATGGCTTTCATTGAACAGGAAGCCAATGAAAAAGCAGAGGAAATTGATGCCAAGGTAACCCTCTACAAATGTATCATTCAATTTCTGTCTTATAGTCTGTATAACATATTTAGCTCTATGAAGTTATGCTGACCACTCTCTTTGAGAAGCTGATTTTAAGGATTAGAGTTATGAATGTAAGCATCTCCACCTATAGGCAGAAGAAGAGTTTAACATTGAGAAGGGTCGTCTGGTGCAGACTCAGAGGCTGAAGATCATGGAGTATTATGAAAAGAAGGAGAAGCAAATTGAACAACAGAAGAAAATGTAAGTCATGTTCTGCATGTTGAGGTTTCAGGTTTTTCCAACAAGAAATTCTTAAAAGCTTTAAGAAAGATTCCTGTAGTGTATTGTGATTTGTTGACCACATTTACTGAATTGAACCTTTGCTGAATTGAGATTGAACAGGTTATTGGTATTCTTCATTTTGGTTACACTTTTTGGATATTGTATGCATTGATAACTAATAGACTTGGTAAAATGTTCACTGCCACCCTAATCTTTTTTTACACTCAATTACCTGCCTGCAGGCTTTGTAACATATTGAGTAGTATAAAATGTAATGTCCTGCCCATCCACAGTCAGATGTCAAATCTGATGAACCAGGCCAGACTAAAGGTGCTGAAGGCTCGGGACGACATGATCTCGGTTTGTAGCACTTTCCTTTTTGGTTTTTTGTATCCATGCTTAATGATTTAAATGTTTGTAACCATGTTTCTGTGGCTTTTTTGTAGGACATGCTGAATGAGGCACGCCAGAGACTGGCTAACATTGCCAGAGACCCATCCAGGTACTCTGCCTTGATGGATGGGCTGGTTCTACAGGTAAGCTTCATTAGAATGTTTGGTTCTGCATCACTAGGTGGCACTATAACAAGCAAAAAATTGATACCAGTCTAAGACATATAGTAACACCATGCCAATTTCCATGTCAACCAGACAGCTTTTGGTGGTATCTGTGTTAAATATTGCCAATCATTTTTGAACACGATGGTGGTGCTATAGCATCAAACGTCAAGTTCCTTGTCTCCCACCCATATGATATACACACCAGCAAAAAATAACCATATTTTATTATTTTATTGCTCTGCCTACTTAGATATGGAACAAATTAGCATAATATATGCAAAATTATATTTTTGAGCATTCAATCTACACAAATTTGGTTTCAAACAAATCGGAAGAACCTGAATTTATCAAAATATGTTGGAATTTAAACACTGTTTAGCACCCTGGCCCACCCAAAATTATGGGTCAATTAAACTTTGCAAGATAACCCATATAGTGTTAACTATGAAATGCTTCATACAATTAGTCTGAAACTGCTTGTACTTTACGTGGGTCCTAGACTACTGTCATGAAAATTGGCATGGCGGTACTATATGCAGTCCTGTACTAGCATTAATGAATCTGATGCCATATAAAAAATATATATATATAAATAAATAAAATAAAATAAAATGGCTGGTATCAGGCCAATTGTATGGCAGTTACAAACCGGATTCTAAAAATGTTGGGACACTAAACAAATTAATAAAATGAATAAAAATTGAATGCAATGATGTGGAGATGGCAAATGTCAATATATGCCAATATGACAGATCAAAAGTTTAATCTGAGTAAATGTAACCTTTTAAAGGAAAAATATGTTGATTCAAAATTTCAGTGTCAACAAATCCCAAAAAAGTTGGTACAAGTAGCAATAAGTGGCTGGAAAATTGGTCATATAACGAACAGCTGGAAGACCTATTAACACTAATTAGGTCAATTGACAACATGATTGGGTATAAAAAGAGCTTCTCAGAGTGTCAGAGTCTCTCTGAAGCCAAGATGGTAAGAGGATCACCAATTCCACCATTGTTGTCCAGAAAGATGTGCAGCAATACCAGAATGGTGTTACCCAGCATAAAATAGCAAAGACTTTTAAGTTATCATCATCAACCGTGCATAACATCATCAAAAGATTCAGAGAATCTGGAACAATCGCTGTGCGTAAGGGTCAAGGCCGTAAAACTCTACTGGATGCTCGTAACCTCTGGGCCCTTAAACATCACTTCACCTCAAACAGGAATGCCACTGTCAAGGAAATAACAGAATGGGCTCAAGAATACTTCCAGAAAGCATTGTCTGTGAACACAATCCACCGTGCCATCCACTGTTGCCAGCTGAAACTCTACAGTGCAAAGAGGAAGCCATTTCTAAGCAAGCTCCACAAGCTCAGACGTTTGCACTGGGCCAGGGGTCATTAAAATGGAGTGTGACAAAATGGAAGACCGTTCTGTGGTCAGATGAGTCACGATTTGAAGTTCTTTATGGAACACTGGGAAGCCATGTCATCCAGACCAGAGAGGACAAGGATAACCCAAGTTGTTATCAACGCTCCATTCAGAAGCCTGCATCACTGATGGTATGGGGTTGCATGAGTGCTTGTGGCATGGGCAGTTTGCATGTCTGGAAAGGCACCACTAATGCTAAGAACTATGTTCAGGTTCTAGAACAACATATGCTCCCATCTAGATGTCATCTCTTTCAGGGAAGACCCTGCATTTTTCAACAAGATAATGCCAGACCACATTCTGCAGCAATCACAACATCATGGCTACGTAGGAGAAGGATCCGGGTACTGAAATGGCCAGCCTGCAGTCCAGATCTTTCACCTATAGAGAACATTTGGCGCATCATAAAGAGGAAGGTGAGACAAAGAAGGCCCAAGACAATTGAACAGTTAGAGGCCTGTATTAGACATGAATGGGAGAGCATTCCTATTTCTAAACTTGAGAAACTGGTCTCCTCTGTCCCCAGACATGTATTGAGTGTTGTAAGAAGAAGAGGGGGATGCCACACAGTGGTAAAAATGGCCTTGTCCCAACTTTTTGGGGATTTTTTGCTGCCATGAAATTTTGAAACAACATATTTTTCCTTTAAAATGATACATTCTCTCAGTTTAAACGTTTGATCTGTGATTTGTGTTCTATTCTGAATAAAATGTTAGATGTTGGCACCTCCACATCATTGCATTCAGTTTTTATTCAATTTCTTTAGTGTCCCAACTTTTTTGGAATCCGGTTTGTACGTTCCTGTTGAAATCTGATTGGCTATCAGCATGAAACTTGGACTCTATAGACTAAGTGAAGTATGACAGGTAATGGCTCCTTTGATCATTTAGAATATTAACATGTTTGGCTTTCAAATTCAGCAACCAATTAATAATTCATCTCCCTATAATATAATTCATAAGTTGCCATGAGTTGTATACAACAAAATATTAAAAAAGCACCAATACATTCAAACTGCCAAGTCAAAATAAGTGCAAAATTCTCTATATGGACAAAAGTTGTCCCAATATGCACCAAATTTGTTTTGTTTTGTATAGATCTTGATAAATTTCAATGTTCTGAATTTTTTTGGGACCTCTGACTTCCTGTTTGGCAATGTGTGACTTTGTACTTATGGGGTTTTGAGGCACTCAACACTCAAACTCATGAAACTTGACAAGTGAACATCAAATAGGATGTACTATGAAAGAGCAGTGCATATTAGGATATTCTTGTCTCTGTAGCACCACCTACACTGCAAATACATGTATGAAATTGTTGGATTCTCGAAAACTCATGAAAATTGGCACCATCTTTGCTAGAGCTGAGCGATTATGACCTCAAATCAATATCACAATTAACTAAACATTCCATGAAAAGTAGAAAATAAATATTTTGTATATTCATTTCAGTGAGATTGGAAGACACACTGTTTACCTTTACAAATTGAAACCGGTCGTTTAGGTAAGAGCTGAACCACGAGAGGGCTGTCCTTGTGATTCTGACCACGCTTTGTAATCTTTCTAGGAGAATAGTGTGATGTATTGTATCAAATGCTGCACTTAAATCTAGCAGCACAAGCAGGGACACACAGCCTTGATTTTCAGAGGCAAAAAGATCATCATTTGTAAACCTAACTAGGGCTGTGTCGGTACTATGACGAGGCCGTAAGGTACTTTATGATTGCCTAGGAAGCCGTGAACCACTGCGATGAAACTGTTCCAAGCCACTCTCCTTATTAATCAGTTTCTTGGGAAATTCGGTGCACTCTTTTTCTTCTTGATTTGTGGTCCGACGAAAGACACCAGCTTTGATCTTTGCTTCAGCCACTTTAGGGAAAAGATCTTGGAGGTACTTGAAAGCTCTTGACTCCTTATCTAAAGCCATGACAAATTGTTCTAGCTCCAACTTGATGTGTAGTGGTGGCATCAGCACCTTGCAGGGGTCCACCAGTGGCTCCCACTTTACATTGTTCTTCCTCACAGAGAACTCTCTCTATTGAGGCCAGTCCTGCCTGTAATGATGTGCTTCAGTATCACAGCTGTCCCAAAGACAAATGAAGCAAGGATACTTTGTAAAACCACCTTGGAGACCCATCAGGAATGACACCATTTTGAAATCTCTGATAACTTCCCAGCTATACTTGTATACTTGGCACCTACTAACATCTTGACACTGGTGTATTCCTCTTTTAGGTGCTCTGAGTGAGCTACAGGAGAGATGGATACTTGTTCCCATTGTGAAGCAGCATGGTTTTGAGGCTCTTGCTTGAACTCTTTCGGGTTACAGGGGATGCCTATAGCCTCGAAAAGACCGGCCACATTGTTGCAGAAGCACAGTCTGTCTTGATGACTGAAGAAGCTGAAAAAACTTGGTGACGCTTCCTCTGATCTATGACTTGGATGCTTTCATCTAATAAGTTCCATTGCTTGAGCCTTGATGTCAGAAGCTCAGTGTTGGACTTGGTGAGACCAAGGTCTCTGATCAGATCATTGAGGTCTTTTTTGTTAGGGTTGTATGGCTTCTGCTCCTCAGCTGCATAAGAAGTAGATGCTTAGTAGATCTTAGTAGATGCTTTCACAGAGTACATTTTCGCTCTTGTCTTTATAAATTGGCCACATACATAGCTAAATGCATCTGCTGCATGTATGCAGCTTCTTGAGGCCATCTAAATTAAGTTGTTGTGTACTCTGTAGAACATCAAATGAAATGGTTAGTTTCAGATAACTGTATTTATACAGCTACATAAAATTCTATACAGTCCCAGAAAGTTCTAGATAATTCTGGACAGTTCTATAGACGTCTCGATAGTTGTCACAATTCCAGAAGCTTCTTGAAGTCTATATTCAGAGCTGAAAACAGCAATGTTTATCGGGAATAATATATTTTCTGTTCATTTAAGCCACAAAGAATTAGGAAACACACTTAATAACTGGGAACATTTTTTTTTTATTGTTACATAGTGTAAACAATAAGCAAAGTCACTACATTCTTTTAAAAACTGAGTAGGGTCCTGGAGGTCTATAAACATTATGACAAGCTGTTCTTGTTTGTGGCTGGATTAGTTATGTTAATAGCCAGAATATCAAAAGAAGTGAAGATGTTATATTGTATCTGATTAATATCTAAAATATTTTGGTAGATTACACAGACTCCGCCTCCGCTGCCTGATATTCTCGGGTTGTGCACATAATTATAACCTTCAGGTGTGGCTTCATTTAGTGCCAGGTATTCACCAGGTCTAATCCAACTTTCATTGAGGCACAAAACATTGAGCTTGTGATCATTTATAATTTCATTCACAATGACTGCCTTTGAATTGCGTGATCTAATATTGAGTAGATCAACTTTAGATTTGAGGTGTTAATTTTATAAATTGAAGTCTAGATATTGATTAATTTAAAATTATAAAATCAATTATCTTTGCTAAAAAAAGAAAAAAAATCTTTCCTTGTGAAATAAGGATCATTCTGAAGGTCTGGAATCAGCCCAGAACTACACAGGAGGACCTTGTCAATGACCTGATAAAAGCTGGGACCACAGTCTCAAAGATTACCATTAGTAAGACACTACACCAACATGTATTAAAGGTCCCTCTGCTCATGCCAGCACATGTTCAGGCCCAGTGACCACCTGGATGATCCAGAGGAGGCAAAAATCAAACTTTTTGATATCAACTCCACTCGCCATGTTTTGAGGAAGAAAAAGGAGGAGTACAATGGCAAGAACACTATCCCAACCATGAAGCACAAGGGTGGAAACATTATACTTTGGGGGTGCTTTTCTGCAAAGAGGACCAGACAACTGTACAGTATTGAAGGGAGGATGGACGGGGCATGTATTGCAAGATTTTGTTTAAGAACCTTATTCCCTCAGTAAGAGCATTGAAGATGTGTTTTGCCTAGCCAGTTTCCAGACTTGAACCCAATAGAAAAGCTTTGGAGAATGCTGAAACTCAATATTGCCCAATGACAGCCCTGAAACCTAGAAGATCTGTATGGAGGAGTGGGCCAAAATTTCTGCTGCAGTGTGTACTTGGTCAAGAACTACAGGAAACATCTGACCTCTGTAATTGCAAACAAAGATTTCTGTACCAAATACTACGTTCCATTTTTCTATTGTCAAATAATTTTCATGCATTACAATGTTAATTAATTATTTAAAAATCATAATGTGATTTTCTGGATTTTTTTCTAGATTCTGTCTCTCTCAGTTGAAGTGTACCTATGATAAATTACAGACCTCTCCATTGTTTATAGGTGGGAAAGATTTTTTAGCAGTTTATCAAATACTTATACTTATTTACCCAACTGTAAATAAAGCTTATCAGCTGCTTATCGTTTAGCTTTAGTGAAGACACCACACACAAACTAGTGAAACATTAACATCCATTTTTAGAATAGTGCTATGAGGAAAATTCAGCTCATACTGAATCATTACATCAGTACTGTATTGTACTGAATTCTCTGAACAATAAACAGTTTCTGATTCTTCAGTTTTTTGAAAAACGCTGAATGTTTGTATTCACCCAGCTTTTATTACACTTTTCAGTTCACCTCAGTGAAAGTTGAGAATGGAATCTTGAAAGTAGCTAAAAAAAAGAAATAACCCACCCTGCTACACCAATTTGCAAGGAAAACTGTGAACCTGTGCAGACTAAAGAGAAACAGATTCATGTGACTACACGCAGAGTAGTGTGTACGTAGAGACGATACTTTCCTCACAGTGCTTGTGTTCATGTTCCAACAACATTTAAAAACCAAAATAACCAACATGGTCAAGATTGAGGTTCTAAATGTTGGTTTCAGTTAATTTCCAATTAATTGCCCTGCCCTAGGTCTTGCTATGCTTTTTATTCATTTTGAGGAAATTCACATTTCCTGTTGGGAAGTGTCACTTATTAGCCATTTTTTTTATATCCTACACAATTCATCATATCCCCTTGATACGTAGTGTTAAAATATTTCAGACATGTGATGCTAAATTGCAGAGGAATAGTAGATGCATCAAATGAAGACTGAATGGTGGGCAGTTTCTTTGACTTGAAACACCATGCCAAAATTAAATGTGAATACATCTTGTTAAAGGTTGGTGTTTAAGGGCTTGCAATGCATGATCATTCATGAAACATGCATGTGTTCCAGGATATATTTTGGGTTCAGGGTTGATCTTGATTTTGGATATTTCAGTGACTGACTTTAGTAAGTTGCACTGGACAATAGCATCTGCAAAATAATGTAAATGTGGGGATGAATTTTGTATTTCAGTGGGGCAAAAGACTACTTCTGTGTTTAATTTTAATAGAACAAGTACTAAAATAGTTAATTGACTGACAAGCCTTAAAGAGTATATCCTTGTTGTGACAGATTTCTTATGCTAATCTGTGTCTTTCAGGGTTTCTACCAGCTGCTTGAGCCCAAAGTGACAATCCGTTGCCGCAAGCAGGACTTGGCTTTGGTGCAGGTCAGCTTTAACACTATTCATGGGGGAAAAAACCCTCAGATTTTGGTCCAGTGAAACCTAAAAAACATCAATCTCTCTGTTATCTAGACTGCTGTGCAGAAAAATATCCCTATCTACAAAGCAGCTGCAAAAAACAGCATTGAAGTTCGGATTGACCAAGACAATTTCCTCCCTGCAGAAGTGTGAGTAACATCTCTTCCAGGTTTCAGAAATCCTAAAATATAGGTCTACGCAAAGAGCACACAACATGCACAGTAGCATGACCAAAATGACAGTTAATGTAAATAATTAAAGTAAATGTAGTGGTAAGGACATGAAGATGAGGCATTCATTTCAACATTGAGAGTAAGATTAGGGTGGTCGTGTTGTCTGAACATAATATGGAATAACTTGATCATTCTGAGCATGTCAAACTCCTCTTTTACCAAACAGTGTGATATTTCTCCAAAATCTAGACCACAAAGACTGACTTGGCCATTTTGACTGAGATGCCAGAGGAGCTGAAATCACTCCAGCCTGACTTTAGCATGAAATCATAAAGCATTGAATGTCAATGAAGTCTTTGACTCTTCCATTCTCCTGTTTGGACATCACTGTTTGTTTCACTTTGACAAGATAATTTTCCAGAGAGTCATGTTACAATAGCTGAACAACCTGAAAAGGTACATTTCTCTGTAATCTCAAAGTTTCATTAAAAGTCACATGAAAACCTGTCTGGAGTTTGCAAAAAGACACCTAAACGACACTCATACCATGAGAAACAAGTATCATGTATGGAGGAAACTAATCACCTAGTCAGTACCGTTCATACAGTGAAGCATGGTGGTGGCAGCATCATGCTGTGGGGATGTTTTTCAGTAGCAGGAACTGGGAGATTAGTCAGGAGATGACTGCAGCGATGTACAAAGACATCCTTGATAACCTGCTCCAAAGCAATCTGGGATGAAAGATAATGACCCTAAGCACACAGATAACAAAAGATTACCTTCGGGACAAGACTGTGAATGTCTTTGAGTGGCCCAGACAGATTGAACATCTCTGGAGATGCCTAAAAATGACTGTGCACAGACACTTTTTTTTTTTTTTTTTAATATATATATATATACGAATGAGGAAAACGGCTGGAAATCCCCCCAAAAAGAAGGGAAACTCCTGTTGCTGACTACAAATGTGCTGTAAAAAAGCTGTAATACTCAAAGAAGAGGTGTTGGTTATGTATTCCATTGCCACTAATTGTTTAGAATAGAATAGAACTTTATTGATCCCTTGGGAGGTTTTTTTAATTAAGGTTCCAGTAACATCATCAATACAGTACAGAAAGCAGAAAGATAGGCAGAAAAAAGACTGAGAGCAGTTGATTTAAACTGTACAATCCGTTTTATCTGAAACTCTTTGTAACCATATGTCTTCACCCTCATTCCCCTTACCCAAACTCAGCTCAGGTGGTATTGAGATCTACAATGCAGATGGAAAGATCAAGGTGTCCAACACTCTGGAGAGCAGGCTTGACCTCATGGCACAACAGGTATGAAAGCTGAGGACCGAAATGCTAGCAAATGGAAAAGGCTTTCTAATGTATTTTAAAAATGAATCACTGGTATCTCTACAATGTATACAGTTTTTAGCACAAACATGTATATTTTTCTTTGGGTTTTCATTTGGGTTCTTTTTCTATTTCTGTTTCTTGCTTAGATGATGCCTGAAATCCGAGTGGCCCTGTTTGGAGCAAACCACAACCGCAAATTCATGGATTAAGCATCTCTGTAAACACGAGGGCCAGAAAAATACAGCATTTGCTGTTATTATGTAATGTTTAACTTGACAATGTGTGTATGTCTGTGATGTAATATGTAATTTGTTGTTGTAAAAGAGAAAACTAAACATTGTGTCTTGTTTGGCTGCTACAGGTCCTGATCCATTTGGCCTGCTTCATTTAAAGGCTGTACTAAATAAGACCAAGACCAATTTGGGCCTTGTTCAAATACAAACATTCTTCATTATTTAAGACATTTATTCCATATATTTGTATTGTCTTCTAAGAAATCACTTGTGAGGGAGTTGTGCATTGTTTGTAAGTTGGCATATACTAATATTTATAATTAATTAGTTATGTAAAGGCAAATACATTTCTGTTAAACAGAGATTATATTCACGTGGAAATAATAAAACAGGAAAAAAAATAATCAGAGGGCCCTGCTTTCAATTCCTTTTTACTGTGAATGTGTTGTCCAACTGCATGCAGTGAAATTCAAAATGGTTCAAGAATTGTATTGTGCCTGTACAGTGCCTGACATAAGTTCTGTCGCTTATCCATGTTGTGGAAACAAAAGCTCATAACCTGACTTTAAATTCATCCATTGGTTTTAGAAATGACTCATGTGAAAGCTGAAACCCTCCCAAATGAAGGTCAAAGTTTTTTGAATCAAAGTTTTGTCGCCCACAGAAATTAATGTGAAAATAATTTACTTCAAAAACAAACATGTTTCATAACATTGGTGAATGAAGTTGTGGTGCTATTAGAGCCATTTTTAATATTTTGTGTGATTTCCGTGAGCTTGAAGGACTGCATCCATGCGGTTCGACAATGATTCATACAATTTATTGATGAAGTCATCAGGAACAGCAAAGAATGCAGTCTGACATGCCTCCCAGAGTTCAAGATTCTTTGGTTTTGTCTTCCAAGCTTTCTCTTTCATCCTCCCCCAAACGTGCTCAATGATGTTCATGTCTGGTGACAGGGCTGGCCAGTCCTGGAGCACCTTGATCTTCTTTGCCTTGTGGAACTTTGATGTATGAGATGGAGCACAATCCTGCTGCAAAATTTGACCCCTTTTATGATTGGGAATGGTGGAGCCTGGTGGAGCTCTGCTGCAGTGGAAAAGGGGCTGGCTTTGGATTTTCTAACCAACAAATGTTCCTCCTGAGCAGTTGTCTTGCGGGGTCTGCCAGACCTGGGCTTGTCAAATACATCTCCAGTCTCTTCAAATCTTTTTTTAATTCTTTGTACTTGATGCTGACACATTAAAGGTGCCAGCCACCTTTGCAGTGGATCTTGTCTTGATAATCAAGTCTTTGGTTGCAGGGTGGATATTTGGCATGTTGTCAGAAGTCAAGTAGCAGTTCCAGTGAAGGTCTGGGGTGCTGGGGTTCTTTTTATACACACCCACTAATTAACCGATCAATTAGTGAGCACAGGTGAGGCTTGGGTGCATTATATGACAAGGCGACAAAACTTTTGTCTTGCCAACATCTGACCTTTCTGTGTTTATTAAATAATCAATATTTCTGCAGTGAAGCAAAATTATTTTTCATAAATTAAACCTCATTTGGGAGGGTTTCAGCTTTCATATGAGTCATTTCTAAAACCAATTGATGAATTTTAAAATCAGGTTATGAGTTTTTGTTTCCACAACATGGATAAGTGACAGAACTTATGTCAGGGACTGTATATACCTCAATTTAGCTTTATATTTTTTCCAAAGCATATTAACTGCGTTTACTAATTATTTCCACAGGTTCTTTCAACACAGAAGGTGGAGTAGCTGTTTTGCTCCAGCAGCAAAGTGATGTAAGGACTTAAACTAAACACCATGTTTTTGTCTGTACAAAGTTTCAGCTAATTATCCCACCTTTACTGCAGACTTAGCAGGTTGCAGTGATAAAATCTCCTACAGATATTTCTTTAACATTCACTTTGAGAAGATGAACAATCTTCCAATCATTTTGATCCATACCCCTTGCCTGGTTTAAGTGTGCATGTGTAGTGTGAATGATGAAGGACCATGGATCTGGCAGTCAGTAGTCTGTGCTGTCCATACATTCTCAATTTACTGAATTGTCACAATTGCAAATGTCTCATTCCAATTGTTTAAATGTGATTGTTCAATTTATACCCATAAAGACAGTTGGCTGGCTAGCTAGCTAGCTGCTTCATCTCCCTAACTAGCTAGTTAGCTAACTATCTGTACTGTTATTTAAATATACTGATAAATAAATGAGGAAATTTTTATTTCTGTCAGATAACAGAGTGTCTTTTGTACAACCTAATAAAACATACATGCATTTGGTTATCTTGACTTAGGAGGAAAAGCAGTCTGTCTTAATGGAATGCCAGAACAGTAGTCAGAACCTCACATTATTTGGATGGTGGGTCATTCTCAGCACTGACGTGACACTGATGTGTTGAGGTATTTGTGCTGCAACACACATTGACACGCTATTGCCAAGTCAATGTTACTGCATTGCTGAGAATGACCCACCACCCAAATATTTCTTTCTCCTTGGTGTCCCTGTGGGGTTATTTTAATGAAAGTCCAATGAAAGCAAATTCTGGTTGTATTCTACACTATTTGCTAAGTATTCTTGAGTGTTACTAAGCATTGGTGCACACGGCAGAGTGGCTCAAATGCATTTCTTAGCGTTTAACTACACATAGAAGTACTGTGATGTCAAAAGCTCTAAAATTCATAAATGCCTTCAACAATGATTGAGGGACAATAAAAACTAAAAGCATGAGATAGGGATAATTAGTGCTTAAACAGTCAAATATTTTTAACGATAATGAATGAGAAAAACCAAAAGCAACATTTCATGAAAATGATGTCTGTGCTTCTGTCAGCTGAACCAAACACATGCGTTCTGTGAACTGTACTGCCTAAACAGAAGTTCTACATGTCTTAAACATGTTTTCTCAACATTTTACTGTTTTAGTTAGTAGACATCAACAATAATTACTGAGAGAAAAAAGTACTTTAAACATAAGGTACTGAAAATGTACTGAAATGCTTCTGTCAGCATTACAGAACACATTCACATTCAACTTAGCTTTCCGTGAGCTGTACTTTCTCTCTAATATTCATGAATGACATCAATGATAGTGAGAGAAACGTACTGTAAGCTAAACGTATTGAAAATTATGTGCTTCTGTCATTGTTACAGAACACTTGCACAGGAAAGTACTGTTGCTGTAGTTTCAGAAGAGTAGCTCAGCTACGGAAAAGTGGCTAAATTGCTGTTTCTCAGCATTAACTAGCAGATGAGACCTAATAAGTTCTTAATAAACTTCAGGTTTTTGTTTATGTAAAAGTGTGCTAGCAGTTACAGCACTAAACCAGCATGCCTTACTAAGAGGACATCGGGTGTGTGCATAAAACTGGCACAGAAGAAGTCACACTTCAAATGCCAGAACTGTTCACATTAACTGTTGTGTACATTTTTGTCTTTTTATTAATGGAAATGGGCTTTGAACAGCATCCACGTTTCCCCTAGGCCCTGATGCCAGTAATTGGGGCTCATCCGGGATTGCCAGCTGGGATACAGGCTCTACACTGAGGGAGCAACCATCTTGTGGAGAGTGTGGCAGTTGGATACAGAGAACAAAACTATGCCAAGTGTCATTGCGGGACAATAAAAGACTTCCATTGTTTAAAGATAATCCTGAACTGGTGGAATGCTCTGAGTCAGACTATATAAAAGTTGAAAAACTCTTAGTGTTGCAAGATTAGGAATAGCTTGCGTTTCTAGCTCTACAGGATGATAAACTGTTGAGAATTAGAAATGTAAGTAATATGTCTGTCCCATTATCTCACAGTGGTTCATAGACTCGGAGGTCATTATAGCTGTACTTAGAGTAACTAAAGGTGGTCATTTTATGGAAGTGTTGACTATAAAGATGACCTTAAAGTTGCAGAGCTCAAAACAGTGCTCCGTGCTCATATTAAAGACAAAATTGGCAGAGAACTGTCTCAGGAACAAAGTTATGCAAAACAGGAATAAGGAAATCCCACGGCAGTTTGTTTAATGTTTAATGACCTTAAGGCAACATATGCTCCTATCTAATCATATGAATAATTATTTAAATTATGAAAGGGGATTGGTGCAAGGTGTATTTTTACATTGTCTCTATTTTTGAAATGTAAGCCCTACATTTCAAAAATTGTGAAATTAGACATAGTTTGAAGTACTGTTTTAGTGATACTCAGATTTCAGACAGTGTAATTTTGTATCAAGTAACTAAATTAGCCACTGAGGAAGCAGAAAGAGCTAAACTTTGGCTGTCTTGAATAAGCCCAAGGTAGCAACAGTGATTTTAAAACAACAGCCTGCAGGAGGTGCAGGAGCAACATGAATTGAAGCTAACTGTGGCTGCTCTCACACAGAGTGTGGAAAAGCTGGAAAAGGCTAACCTCCCTGGGACAGCACCATATCTCCAGGTACCACCCAGTCTCCACCTGTCACCACCAACCAGTTCCTGTCAGCTGCCACTCAGTATCTACCCCCTGCTACCATGTAGTGCTTCACCTGGCACCGCCAAACAGTATATACTTCTGCCAGCACTTGTCATGTTTGTGTCTCAGGAGGACATGAGCAGTGCCACTGTTGCTTTCATTATTGCCCAGTTGGACTGTGGGCTGCAGTAGCTGGGTAAATTCAGTCTCTGAAATCTGTCCATGTCGAGGTTCCTGATGCTGGACCATCATTAGGAGGGCCTGGTGACACTAGCAACAGAGGACAGTGAACTGCCCAATTAACTGGGGGCAAATGTTTAGTTTCCTGTGTGAATGAAGTCAGTGAATTCAAGAATGTTGCTGCAAATGGGCCCAAGTGAGTATGGTGTGACAGGAGTGAGTGAAATCCATATTGCCAGAAGTGGAAGTTAAATCACTAGAAAGGCTGCTGAATGAACCTTTGTATGTGACTGCTACTAACAGCTCCCACATTGTGTTCGATGGCTGGCTTTAGGCCATTGCTTGGACTGTCCCTTATTGGGATAAATGTGATTGGGGTTGGGGTTGAGTGAGTGAGATATCGAAAAACATACATTTTTTGAAAGGCTGGTCAGAGACTTCACTGCCTGCCACCCTAGACCCACTGCAATTTGCATACTGGCAGTTCAGATCCACTGATGATGCAATTGCCCTCACTCTGCACACTGCTCTCTCCCACCTGAAAAAAAGGAACATGTATGTGAGAATGCTGTTCATGGACAGTTCACCATTCAACACCATCCATCCCCCTGAGGCTCAACAAGAAGCTCCAGAAGATCTCGATCTGAACAGCTCTCTGTGCAGTTGGATCCTAAACTTCCAAATCTGCCAAGAGCAGGTGGTGAAGATGAACAGAAACAAATCCTCCTTACTGACCCCTTACTGACCCGGGGTCCCTCAGGGCTGTGTGCTCAGCCCACCCCTGTACTCTCTGTACACCCATGACTGCACAGTTAGACACAGCTCCAGGTAGACAATGAAGTCACTTCTACTGCAGTGGAACAACAAACTCTACATTGCAAGAACCAAGAGGAAACCTGTGTTGAGTAAGTCATTATGGACAGTAAAGCCAAAATAATTTTTTACATATCTGCACCCCAGGCAGCCTGTGTACGAACAGTGGAAGCCAGGGGCTTGTGGCTATGAGAATGTGCAATGGTGTTCAAATGGAAATTGAAGGTTTATTTTTATTGCATTGATTCTTATTGTACTGAATGAGATCATTTTAATTAATAGTGCTGCTGCTCTGACACAGAATCAAATATATTACTGTCAAGGATTAACTGTTTCCTTGGGGTCTCATAATATTATTATTGTTGCAGTTGTTCAAGGTGCTGGGGAAGTGGACACAAGCCTTTTTATGCCTATGTCTGTGATATTCAGTGTCGACCAGACAAGGATGGGTTCCTCTCTTGAGCCTTGGTTCCTCTCAAGGTTTTTTCCTCCTAGCCCGAGGGATTTTTTCCTTTCCACTGTTGCCTGCTGGCTTGCTCAAATGAGGCTTGGACCCAGATTTCTATAAAGCTGTTTTGTGACAACTCCTTTGTTGTAAAAAGCACTATACAAATAAACTTTGATTGATTGATTTATTGATTGATTAAACAGCTGTGATAGTAGTGTGCAGTGCTCACTGACTTCGCAATGTGGGTGCAGTGCTCAATTTAATGTGCTATTTCTAAGTATTATAGTGTTGTGTGTTAGGATGAATTCTACTCACATAACTTTGGTAGGAAGTCCTGTATTGTCTCCATCCCTTGGCCTGATATCCTTAAAAATATTAAGTTGATAGTGACCATTGTGATTCAAAGGTTATTTTTTATTTATTTTTTTTATTTGGGTATTTGTTTTTTCATGTTTGCTTTTAGTGCATTTTTCAGCCAAACTAAGTGTGACCAATAACTGTAGAAGAAAGAAGAAAATTAATTTTTTTTAAATTCATTCATCTCTGCTTCAGTGGGGCCAGGTGATTTTTCCACTGAAGAATGGGAGGAGGAAGTTCAGAGCTGTATTAGATCCAGAGATATGTCTGACTTGTATGTCTGGATAAAACATTGTTTCTGTATGACAATTTAGAGGGGGAAGCTCACAAGGAAGTTAAATATAAACCTTGAGATATTAAGGAGAGTCTGAAATCCGCAATCTTCAAAGTCTTATGTGAAGTGTATGGATGTGTTAAATCATATGTATAGGCAGCAGTGTTTTTATGATGAATGCATGTTTCATATGCTTAAATGGAGTTCAAAGTTAAATAGTGTAACAGTGATTCTGTTGCTAGGTAATGACATGTGATTCGTGAAAATGTGAGGGAGCCTATGAAGAGAGCTTAAGGCGTTGGTGTGGCAGATGTCTAGTCTTGAAACAACAAGAACAATTGGATTTGTAAACTAGACAACTGGTGCCTTCCAATGGTAATTTGTGGGGTGCTTCAGTTAGAGCTGGCCAGTTTAGTTGCACCCCTGATGGCCAAACAGTTTGTCTTGGATGTAATAGACCTAGTCACATAGGCTGTTACTGCCAAGCTCCCTGCAGAAGTAGGCTTGGTCCAACTGAGCCTAGTGGTGCTATTAACCAGATGATAAACTAAAAGCTCCCAGCATGCAGAGCTTCACACTGGGATGTGAGGTGTTTGGCATAGGCTCTGATTGTGAAACATCCTATCATTGGTTGGTAACTGTAGGTGGTTGGGTCATAAAAGCAAATTTGTTAGACACAATATTAGATATTATTGGAGAGACTGATATTAATATAGATCTATTAATATAGATTATATTAGATATTAGAATATATTGGTTAAATTGAGCTGAGCATATTGGTTTTAGGACAGTAGATTTCAGGATGAGGGAAGGCAGGTTGGAAGGTAGATATGCCAGGTATCATAGGAATGAATGCGCTTGGAGCTTGTTATTGGATGCTTCTTGCACAACATGGATCTGAACTTTTCCATTCCCCTCCAGTGTAGTCAGTAGCCACAGTGGTTTGGAATGCCTTGAGACACATTGAGAAATATTTTATACTGCCCCACTCCATTCACGTTAGAAGTTCAAGGAAGAAAGTGTTAGCACCCTTTCTATGGTCCCTGTTACATGCCCCCAGCTGGGTTCTATGGAGATCCTGTTAGAACCTTATTTCTTGGGTTTGCCATTTATTATGAGCACTTTGTGGCATTTTTTCTGAGATTGCTGCTCCCTTGGACCAGCTGGTTGGGAAGCTTTGTGGCACCCATAGAAAGGGAAATACCCTTCTCATTTCACTTGCTACAACCGGGATAAGCAAGCATTGATTTTGGATTCATGGATTTGCTTTTGCTGTTTTATCTCTGTTTTGTCTTAAACAGCTGTGATAATGGTGAGCAGTGCTCACAGACATTTGAGTTTCCTTGCTCAAATTCCTTGAATTTGCTTTTTTCTTGAGTTTTACTGAATTGTGTTTCCCTTTGTTGTCAATTCTTTTGTTATCACCCATGTTTGCTACAATTGCCAGCCAAACTACTGACTAATAACTGTTCAATAAAGAATATTTCTTATTCTTTTTTAAACTATATGACCTGTGTTATGTAATTATTTTGATCACAGAGCTCCCTTTTTCTCTTTAAAAAAACAGGGAAGTTTTACAGGGAATCACCACATAACATTTAGAAATGGCTTCAGTGATAATAAGTGAGAAAACCTAAAGCATGACAAGCAAAATTTTGTGAAGAGTAAAGTAAAAGCAAAGTATCTTTCTGTGAGCTGTGACTTAACACATGGCAAAGTCATACATCTCACAGAAAGCGACTTTCCATGTGAATGTGTTCTGTTAGGCTGAAAGAATCACTAAGACATTATTTTTATTATATCTTGCTTATATTACTTTAATCCTTACTCATTGTGGTTAACATGCATTTTTAGAATGTTTTTCTCACTGAATCAAACTGACTGACTCGCCGTTCTACTCGACTCTTCGATCTGAATCTTGATTCAGGTTCGCGTATGCACATTGTGGCTTGGCACGTCATCCAGGCGTGATTAAAATGGAAACTTTGTTAGGATGTCAAATTGGAAGTGGGGATGCAAAACGCCCGCGTCCAGGAACATCAGAACAGAAAAAAACAAAGAATTTAAAAAAATGTTATATGGGGGGGGGGTTCCTGGAGCCTAAAAGGGACTCACACAGTGAAAAGAGTTAAGCTCTGAGCTAATTAATAAATGCTGGGATCATATATTAACCATGCAATGTGTGAAAGCAATATACTCAAATCAGTATTGCTGGGATCAGATTTTAATCATGCAGTATGTAAAATCTGTCCGTGGTCCAACATGGCCCGATAGGTCTTCTTCTTCAGCTTAACGGCATCCCTTACTTCCGGTGTCAACCACCAGGTTCGGGGATTGCCGCCATGGCAGGCACCAGCGACCTTACGCCCACAGCTACAGACAGCCGCGTTGATGATGGAGGCTGAGAACCTGGTCCATTCAGACTCAATGTCCCCAGCCTCCCCAGGTAGCTGTGAGAAGCTCTCCCAGAGGTGGGAATTGAAAGCTTCCCTGACAGTGGGCTCAGCCAGACGTTCCCACCAGACCCGAAGGATACGTTTCGCCCTCCAGCCTGCCCCTCCACCATTGGATCCAACTCTGTAGTGGAGGGTCCAACCCTTCTCAAGGAGTTGGGTTCTGGAGCCCAAGCTGTGCGTGGAAGTGAGCCCGACTATCTCTAGCCGGTATTCTCAACCTCCTGCACATGCTCAGGCTCCTTCCCCCCCAGCGAGGTGACATTCCACATCCCAACAGCCAGCCAATGTGTCCCAGGATCGGGCCGCTGAGGACCCCACCCTCGACCGCCACCCAATCCACAAGGCACCTGACCCCAAATGGTTTCCTCTGTGGGTGGTGGGCCTACAGGAGTAATGGCCCACGTTGCCTCTTGGGGCTGGGCCTGGCCGGGCCCCATGGGCAAAGACCCAGCCACCAGGCGCTCGCTCCTGAGCCCCAACCCCAGGCCTGGCTCCAGGGTGGGGCCCCGGTTGTGCCATAGCGGGTGACGTTGCGGAGCCTTTATTGTGATCTTTCATTGGGGTTTTTGAACTGCTCTTGGTCAGGCCCGTCACCTTGGACCTGTTTGCCATGGGAGATCCTGACAGGGGGTAAAAAAACCCTGGGCAACAAAGCTCCAAAGGAGCAATGTAAAATCAATGTAATCAATTAAGTAATATAATCAAATAAGTGTAAATGTCTAACTATGATCTTAGGCATGTGTCTGTCATTATAACAATTGTATAAAATGTGTGCATGCATATAAGATGTAGTGAAGAACAGAACAGTCTGTTCTTCTGTTTGTGTTTAACAAACCAACAAGTGTCAACAAAGTAGCTGAGGCTAATCTTTGTATGCAGGTGCAGAAGGTTGAGATGAGAAGTGTGGGGTGCTCCTGGGGAATGCAAAAGTTTGAAACTAGTAGTGAAAAACAACTCCTGGGAAGAAGTAAGACGGGGTCAAGGATTTGGGGGAAGAGCCAAAAGAGCACATCCAGGGCGTGACCTGGCACTTCGGCAGTATTAGAACTGAACATTGCTCTGTCTTCTTCACAACTCTTTGGGGCTTTGTTCAAAGAGTTCTCTCAATATATTGGTGGAAATAAAACTTGTTACATTTTATGTCTGGTGGTACTGGGTCACATCTCTACATCAAAGAATATGCAGACGTGGGTTATACAGGGAAAATATTTCCACTTCACCATAACCTAGTCAAATATAGCTAGCTAGCTAGTTAATAACATAGTCAGATCCAGCTAGCTAAGTAATAAATAATATTCATTTAATAACACATTTGTCTATAGCTAGATATTTTACATGTTAAACCTATGACCAACATTTCTACAGCCAGCCTGCACAATACAGTTAATGTTGTATAAATACAGTTAATATTGTATAAATATATTTATGAATATAAATCTGAAGACAATACAGTGTTGATGTTTTACAAGAATGGCAAGGTTCTCCATTTAAAGGCAGAATTAATTGAACAATTGTACAGAGCTCTGCAAGTTACAGCAATGAGAGGCCAGGAGCACTTGACCACTGGTTGCTCATCTAAAATTAAGAGAATTTACTGGAAATTATGAACTCATTTAGTGAACCATAGTGGTTCAGAACACAATATATACAGTGGGACAAAAAGTATTTAGTCAGCCACTGATTGTGCAAGTTCTCCTACTTATAAAGATGAGAGAGGATTGTGATTTTCATCATAGGTACACTTCAACTATGAGAAATAAAATCCAGGATATCACATTGTAGGATATTTAAAGATTTTATTTTAGAAAATATGGTGAAACATAGGTATTTGGTCAATAACAAAAGTTCAACTCGATACTTTGTAACATAGCCTTTGTTGGCAATGACAGAGGTAAAACATTTCCTGTAAGTCTTCACCAAGTTTGCAAACACTGTAGCTGGTATTTTGGTCCATTCTTCCATGCAGATCTCCTCTAGAGCAGTGATTTTTTTGGGGCTGTCGACAGGCAACAGGACTTTCAACTCCCTCCACAAATTTTCTATGGGGTTTAGGTCTGGAGACTAGCTAGGCCAGTAAATGGCCTTGAAATGTGTTTCAGGGAGCCACTCCTTTGTTACCCAAGCAGTGTGTTTCAGATCATTGTAATGCTGGACGACCCAGCCACATTCCATCTTCAATGCTCTCACTGTTGGAAAGAGGTTTTGGCTTAAAACCTCACAATACATGGCCCTGTTCTTTCTTTCCTTAACACGGATCCCACTTTGGTCCCAGTTCACTGCAGGTTCCCTCCATGTAGTGCTAGGATTTTTGATCACCATTCTCATGATCATTTTGACCCATGAGATCTTGCATGGGGACCCAGATCGAGAGAAATTATCAATGGTCTTGTATATCCTCCATTTTTTACAATTGCTTCCACAGTTGATTTTTTTCTCACCAACCTGCTTGCTTATTAAAGATTCACTCTTCCCAGCCTGGTGCAGATCTACAATTTTCCTCTTGGTGTCCTTTGACAAATTACAGACCTCTCTCATCTTTCTAAGTAGAAGAACTTGCACAATCAGTGGTTGACTAAATACTTTTTTGCCCCACTGTATAAAGAGTTTTGATTCGAAACAATTTCAAGATTCTGCTTTTAAAGGTAGAATTCATTGTACAATTAAACAACATTCTGTAACGATTCCAGACACAGGTAGTTGGAGTCGGACGTACACGCTGGGTTATATTTATTAACAGGGTACAAATAAACACTAAGACGAGTAAATACAAAGTAACAAAGCCACATAACCACAAAGACCGACAAGGACTAACAAAAGACAAGGGACTTATATACACACAATGACATTGGACATGGCTGGGACATGATAACGATGGGGCAGGGTTACAAATGGAACACAGCTGGAATGGGAGGAGACATGACATGTGCTCAAAAGCACATGGGAATGTAAACAAAACAAAGATAGACCACAGGGATGAGACAGATACGTGACACATTCATTGATGAGGTGGGACAATTGGGCATGCCTTATCCCAAAATTAAGGATCTGATTTGCCAGTTTCCCTTACATTGTTCTACCATGCCAGAGGCTGTTCACATTGGAGACCTGCTGTGAATACTTTCCATGGCATGGGCCCCGATCTTGCACTGAACCCATCCCAGAGAATGGGTTCACCGATCGCCAGCCATTGCCCCATGCTTCTGAATGGCAATCACCAATCCCTTAAAACCAATTAATCCATATTCAGCTGCTGTTCCCTTAGAACCAGTGTCCACATTGGCCTTCAAAGCTCTCATTTGAATATTTGAGATCTGCACAAAACTACACATGCTACAGATCAACCCTGACCCAATATACCTTATTGTTTAAAAACTCAAACATTCCCAGTGGGGAAGTTGGACATTAGCATACAGCAGATCAATTGTCCTGTTGTTTCTTGTAGGACAGTCCTACACTGGTGAAAAGCAGGCAACGTGAAGTAGCATAACAAGCTACTCTCTCTATAAATCCGCTGGTTGTTGAGGGCAGACAGCTCGTTAATCTTGTTCGGCAGCGAGTTCACATTCCCCATGATAACGGAGGGAATGGACGGTTTGCAGTGCTGCCAGTTGTCTGTTAGCTTAGCCTTTAGCTTAGCCTTGCAGCCCCAGGCTCTCCTCCACAGCTCCACTGGGATCGGGTGTCGTATGCCGGCTTGTCCCTTTATTCTCAGGGCCAGCAGCTCCTCTCACGAATATGAGAGAAAACTGGCTCCTGGTTGCATTTTCGAAATGGAAAAAATCCATAGGATATGTGGAAGAACACACCCTGTCCTCGCCAGAGGAGCAAAGTATGTGGAAAGTGAGAAAAAGGGGTTAAAAAGAGTTAAACTATGGAGCAACCAGAAAGGCAGCCGTCTTGCACAGTGCCACACCAAATCACGAGTCATATGATTGGATAGGTCACGAACTGAAGGATTATGGGAAATGGAGTCCAGAGAGACTGCATGACACAAGCCCTACAATTCTCACACTCCACTGGATACCTGTTGGGTGATCCAACATGCCAAAAGGTGGCCCGGTGCAACAAGGACAAACATGGACTGTTAATAACCCTGTTATGGGTCCTACATCCTGAAGAGTAAAACAAAACATATGGGGAAAGATATGGGGACCGGTTAGTCTCTTGAACTGAATGGAAACCAGCACTTTAACTCTGAACCCTAAGGGAAATGTTATAAGTTGCAAGTACTAACCTGTTCTTTTTCAAAAACAAGAGCAAGCAGGGATTCTGATTATATATATATAATCAATGAGCTGGATTCTTGTAGAACACCTCCTCATGTAATCTTGCTATCAGTATCAGGCATTATTACTGTAGTAATCTGGAGTTATAAGGTGGCAAACATGGGCAAACAGCATATTTGGTTGTATACAGAACACAATTTGAGGCCCTGTAAAACCAGACAATCCCACTTATCATATGTACATTTAGGTTTATTCTAGCTCAGTATGAAACTGAGCTCCACCTCCATATTCACCAAAACATCACCATATTTAAATGCACACCTCTAAAGACATATTTGTTCTCAGCAATGTTCTTTTTTCCAAACTGATTTGTGTTTTTCAACTATGTTATTTAACATATGCATATTGAGCAGTTCCACTCGTGTACACAATTTGGGTGGTACCAGGAGTTACATTTGCTGCTTTGCACCATCACCTCTTCATTGTGTGAGGTTCTACAAACACAGTATACCTCAATATGTAATGTGTTCCTCTCTGTCATTGCTTGTGTTTTTGTGTAGTGTAAATCTGGAACTTTTTCTCAAACAGAGCTCTGTAGAGCCTTTGCCTTAGTCTTCTCTTCAGGTCTGTCCAGTTTGCATAATGGTTCTATAAATTCCAGTGCAAGAAGTATTGAAGACAGCATTTGTTGGGTTGCCTTATTAATTGTTGCATTCAAGCTGTCATAAATGCACATCTCCATTGGGCCACTGAAATTGTTGCTTGCAGATAATCAATGATTGTCATTGATGTTTATTAATTGAGCAAATGGCTTGTCTGGTGTTCCAAAAATGCCTCTCAGACAAAGCGCCTTTTTGCAGACAGGCAGGCAGCAGACATGACTGAATGCCATCTGTTTCCAGTATTTCTGTGCCATTAAATAGCAAGCTGCATTCCTGTGCTTTTCTGTTTCTGTTTGTGAAATTTCTGTTAAGGCTGGCAAAGCAAAAAGCAATCAATTAATGAAATAAATTGAACAATGCATTCCATTAATAATTTAATACTAAGTACTTAAGATTTTTATGTTTATGCTTGATGTTGCCTTTAGGATTACTATATAATATGTATATTCATTTAAATATACAATATAACACTGTACTTCGTAAATGATTTGTTAGTTAGTGATTAGGCTATGGTTATTAATTAAATACCATGAAAGTGTCACTCATATAATTTTTAATTTATGACAACATTATACAAAGGTCTTCTCTCCCAGAACACATGTAGAAATGAGTGGTTTATGATAGGTGGAAGACATAGATTTACAGCATTTGGCTGACGCTCTTATCCAGAGCAACTTACAGGGTTATACACATTACAGAGGTGGGCCACAGCAGTGTTAGGAGTCTTGCCCAAAGACTCTTATTGGTGTAGCAAAGCATAGTTACCCAGAATGGGAATCAAACCCCAGCCTTCCACATGGTGCAATAGCTCACTGGTGGTGTTATATGTTGCGCCACACCAACCCAACTATACGTGAATGTCACTGGATTACTATTGATTGATATACTATAGAATATACATATTTTGTTGTTTATTCATTTACATACAGTCATGTAATTTATGTACATTTAATTTAAACATCTGGACATTTGAACTTATTATGTTAATATAAATATTTGACATTTATTTGAGAGATGGAAGAAATATAAACACATACATCTTTTCAACATAATTTATAAAATATGATTTATTTAAAGTTTGTTTCCTTGTGAAGATATGGTTTGAACACTCCCATATTTACTCATTCTTAAAATATGCTTAAAAATGTAATCAGGTGCAGCACAACAACTGCAAATGATTAAACCATCATTAGAGAGGACTTTGGAAGAGTCTTTCTTCTTTACACCTCAGGTGTTAGTTTGGTTTGTGCTTGATTGCAGAAGTAAGTGGGTTCACCATGGTGAGATCCAAAGAGATCTCTGAGGCCTTCAGAATGGTTTTACATGTACATGAGTCTGTGAAGGAATTTTCATAATCTCTTATGTAATTTTGTCTGTTGTGATGTTCTGAAAAGGAATTGGCATGCTTCACTGTAAAATTACAAAGTTTAATATCAGATCAATCACTTTCAAATTTGCAATTTGCAACACTTACATTGCTTCCAACATAATTTGAAGTGCAGACCAGGGCATATTACAGCCAACAGGACACATATGACCATTTGGGCATTGATTTCCAGCCTGCGGGATGTCAGTCATAAACACAAACCTTGACATTTATTATAAAACACTAAAGTCTTTATAACAGATTGGTACTGAAAGAAATATTGAAATGCTTCTTTCAATGTAAAGGAACACAATCAGTCATAAAGCATTTTGTTGAGAGCTGCACTGTATAAACAGAGGTTAATTACATGGAAGATCGTCTAAAACGCATTATCTCAGCTTTGAAGTGCACACAAGTGTTATCAATAAACTTTGTTAACATTACTGAATGTAAAGCAAAAAAAGAACTTCAAACAGCTCGTTTGTATAAAGTGGACATTGTAGTGCTTCTGTCAGTGTCAGAGAACAATTTTGCTCAGACTGTACTCTAAGTCCTGTTCTCTCACTAGAGAGATTCATGAAATGGCAAATGTTCAAAAATGCATTTGCTCAGCGTTAAAGTGTTCAAAGCAGTACTGTGATGCGAAAAGGTGTTTAAGAAACAAGAATGACGTCATTGACGTATATAAAAAAACCAAAGTCTTTATAACAGATAAATAATTAAACACATATATAAGTGCTTCTTACACTGTAAAGGAACACATTCAGTCACAAAGCAGTTTGTTGTGAGCTGCACTGTCTAAACAGGTTCGTTAAATTGCAAAATGTCTAAAAGGCATTATCTCAGCTTTGAAGCGCACACAAGTGTCATTTGACTGAAAGAGCTCTATACAATGTAGAAACTTTGTTTACATTAACGAATGTTAAAAAAAAACTTCAAACAGCTCAAGTGTGTAAAATTAACGTGTTTTCTCAGCCTGAGAATGTACTTTCATGTACAGAGCTCTGTAACATTCATTTCACATTTTAACAAAAAAGCATGAGTGATAATAAACTACTCTTGGCCATATTTCAAAGGAAACACTATTTGTTTACATCTGTACAACATTGAATCATCCTTTGAGAGTCACACCTTGAACAACAGCTCTAAACATGACAAAGTGTGTAAAATGCATTTTCTCAGCCTGAGAAAGCACTTGCTCATGCTTTGTTGTTAAAATGTAAAATAAATGTTACAGAGCTCTGTACATGAAAGTGCTTTCTCAGGCTGAGAAAATGCATTTTACACACTTTGTCATGTTTGGAGCTGTTGTTCAAGATGTGACACTCAAAGGATGTTACAATCTTGTACAGAAGTAAACAAATAGTGTTTACATTAAAATCTGGCCAAAACTAGTTTATTATCATTCATGCTTTATTGTTAAAATATTAAATGAATGTTACAGTGCTCTGTACATGAAAGTGCTTTCTCAGGATGAGAAAATGCATTTTACACACTTTGTCATGTTTGAAGCTGTTGTTCAAGATGTGACACTCAAAGGATG